>JAXBDA010002663.1:0-40539 GCA_036023075.1 Gaultheria prostrata | reverse complement strand
AGAGAGGGAGAGAGAGAGAGAGAGAGAGAGAGAGAGAGAGAGAGAGAGAGAGAGAGAGAGAGAGAGAGTTTCTTCTAAGTGAAGTTTCGAAGAATAAGAAGGGGGTAAGAAGGCATTCTTTTTCCCTTCCTATTTCTGACTCAGATGGTAGGAAATGGTATTGGTTTCCCCAAACGCCACTGATTCTGTCATAGTAGTATGATTTTATCTTTCCCCGGGTACAACTATTTTGGAACTTAATGTCATGGAAATGGTAGTAGTTTCCCCAAACACCACTGATATGGGATTCCCCCTTATTGGATTTAATCAGATTTCTGACAAACCTGTTACAGGTTCTGGAGAAATGAACAAATCACTTCGGACGATAATATCAAGAGCTTAGAATCACAATTCCTCAACTACATAGTCCATGCCAACAGAAGTTTCTACTCGGCTGCACAAAAGCGTACTCACAGCTTTTGTTAATATGATACTGTGTTCGCGATCATGTTTAACAAAGTTTAATCCCAGAAAATGAAGAGAACTTGTAGTAGTAAAGCATTTGACATGCGTAAATGTTTTCTCTTGAGTTTTGAACATGCACGAAGGCAACCTAGCTACAACGTTGAGGAATGTCATCTTCACATGAGAGGACCCTCAAGTCCATGACCTGCTAGCTTCTAACAGTTTTGGATATAGAAATAAGAGAGAAAGCTTACTTTTCAAGAAGACGGCTGAAGCTCTCTTTTTCATCTGTAGGAATTTTGTATCGCTTTCATGGACGCATTTCCCAAAAAATGTTATTGGACAGAAGTCAGTTTCGCCTTTCTTGTCCTTGTCCATAGGGAAAACCACAGACGTAAGTTAATTTGTTAATCAAACTTCTAACTTATAGTTATCCTTATTTTCACAACAGTCTTTGAATTCCAATTTAAACTACATATATGATATAAAGTAATAACTCTGTATTAGGTATTTTACCGACATGGCTTCTTTTTAGAGTTTCTTTCTCATTTAATTATAATCTCTGAAACTAATATATAAGCGGCTGTTCAGTCATAGCAAATTGGTTTTGAGTTAGATACTTTACCATGGTACCGTAGCTAGGACTTTGGAGGCCTTGGGACAAGGCTCTCTTGATCGTTTGTCCTGTTGTTTGCACCTTATTGCAACTTGCTTTGTTCTGATCCCTATGTTATGGATCCTTTGTTTACCTCCTCACGTGCAGGTTGAGGGTTGCACTTGTGAGAGAGTGATAGAGTTGGTCCTACATTTGTTAATCATAACCTGCACATCTTGTATGAGCCCGTGCGGCCTCTCCACTCATTGCCAATTAGTTTTGAGTTGGATGCTATAACATTGTGTGTTCTAGTTAGTGAGGTTTGAACCCTGATCAAGTGGATGGTAGTACATGGTGCCTACCACTGGGCTAACACTCAACTTTGCGTTATAAATTTGTTAGTTGTGTTCTTCTTGGCAACCTTGTAGAATAATTTGCGGACTTAAGTTCATTTCCTATGCCTGTTTGCTGAATATGTTTTCAAAGTTCCACCTTCCAGAATTTTTAGGCTTGTGGGATCTCATGAGGCACGAGGCAAGACATTCCTAGTCAAAACTACAATTGTACAGATTACATACTGGATTTAACTGTTCCAACCGAGTCCTTTGTTCATACTTCTGGATCTTACAGCTTTCTACATTCTTGTAATGGGTCTTTAATATCTCCTTATTTATCGGTCTTTTTCTTCTTAGCTTCAGTATTCATCTTCGTAGGGGCTTTGGCAAGCATACTTCACTGAAAAGTGTTGGAGGATAGTCTAGCAATGGACATATCAAAGCATCCGCAGAAAAATAACTTTGATCAACTTCCTGACGAGATTGTCCTCTTTATATTTAACAAGATATGGGAGGCTCGATGGCTTTGCGGATGCTCCGTAGTATCCAAGCGTTTTGCTTCCCTCGTCCCTCGCATCAACAATGTCTCTGTCACACCGTCCAGCTATAAGTCCGCATGGTCCATACAAAAAGAAGTGACTTCTCCTGTTTTCAACTACCTAGTTGGACTAAAGGAGCTTATGCATTTGCATATAGAAACACATTTTTATTGTGCCGTGGATTGGAAACACTCATGGTTGCCCCGTCTCAAATGGAAAGTCAATTGTGCCGTGGATTGGAAACACTCATGGTTGCCCCGTGTCAAATGGAAAGTCAATTTCGATACTAATGTCAGAAGTTTTACTTTTCTCATGGCGAATTTCCTCATCAGAGCGGAAGTAGCTGCGGAACTACCAGTGGCCGAAGATGAGGGAGAAGATGAGGAAGAGGAAGAGGAAGAGGAAGACCTTGAAGAGGAAGAGGAAGAGGAAGAGGAAGAGGAAGAAGAAGAGGAAATACAAAATGAAATGTTTATAAGACAGGATGCGGAACTTGACCAAGTTAACATGGCATTAGGATGTTTGATGATTCATGTATGAAGCTTAATATAGTTTTGGATATGATTAAGAAACATCAAAAGCTTCAGAGCATCATGCTTACAGATACCATGAACGAAGGGAAGATCGGTCGGTGTGGCAACCAGATTGCTGAGCTGAGAGACTTGGAAAGGGCAAGACTGTCAATGCGTGAAGTGTATAGTGACGGAGTGGAGTTTCTCATCAAGTGTTGTCATCTATAAGATGTGTTAAATCAAGGTCTGATAATGAGGGGGGTGATATCATTTATGATGATATGTTAGCTGGCTCGTTTGATGACGATGAAGAAGGGGCATATAGGGAAGCTGTGGAAGAATTTTTGGTCAAGTACAAAAAGAAGATGAGTACTGGATGGGTAACCTAAGAGGTGGATGAGGTTGCAGCAGCTGCTCAACCCAGTACCAGTGCCCATTGTTTTCAACAGATTCAGCTTGACATGTTAGTTTCTTTTCCGAACATGAAGAACATCCTGAAATTGTTTTTGCTTCTGTCCGATGAATACTTTTGTGGGTTTTCTAAGATTTTCAAACGTTTGGATTTTGTACTTGCTCGCTTGTTTTCCTTGTAGGGTACCATAAACATGCGCTGCAATTGATGCATTTGCTTTGGTTCCTGCTGATTTAAGCTGTCCCACGCTTAATTTCAGTAATGTTACACAGCATTTACAGTACGTGGGGTAAGGAAAAAAAGAACTGTTATTTCACAAATCAGGTCCGAATCAATCTTAATGAGAGACACGGTTCCAAAATTGATCCTGCCCCACATTATACAAATAGAAATACATCACATTGGAAACCACTTTGTTTTTCGGAAGAAGTGGGTACGTTGGATGATTGATTGTGTTGCTGGAGTTTCTCTGTCAGTCGTAGTAGACGAATGACCAGCCAATGAGTTTTATGTTCTGAGAAGATCCCCTCTCTCCCCGTTTTTATTTTTTTATTTTTTTATCACAGCGTTGATGCTCTTAATTTCCTCTTCATGAATGCAGTGAAATTGGAAGTGATGAGGAGTGAGGATTGGCCAACAATTTGTCAATCTTCATTCGTGGATGACAATTCTTTTTTAAAGAGGTGTATCAGGTTTGAAAATTAGTTTCATAAAAGTCTAGTCTATGGTGTCGGATTAGACGAAGACAAGGTCAAGGATTTTATCAATATCTTGAGATATAAAGCACATGCCCTACCACGTAGTTATCTGGAAATGCAATTGGAAGCAAGCCCCAAACTGAAATCAACATGGAAACGAGTTGCGCTCAGGTTTAGATCTCTGTCAGCATTCTTTAAGCCAAGATTTGTTCATAAGGAGATTGATGCTATTTGAAGTAGATTTCTGTAGGGTGGCAAATGAGGTGAAAAAGTCACATCTTTTAGCAGGGTATAAAATCAGCAGAAGCTTCTATCGAGCTTAGAATTAACTTATGCAGAACAAGAAGGTTCAGAAATCGGCAAGGGCCAAGAGTGAGCAAACTCAAAAGCCTAGAATTGAGATATAAAGCAATGAAATTGGAAGTGATTAAGGAGTGAGGATTGGCCAAGAATTTGTCAATCTTCATTTGTGGATGACAATTCTTTTTTTATTTATTTTCAAATTACCAAAAAAAAATTGAAAATTAGTTTCAGAAAAATCTGGTCTATGGTGTCGGTTTAGACGAAGACAAGGTCAAGGATTTTGCCAATATCAAATGATTCCTGCATTATTACTTGCAACAAGAAAAAAGACATGCTTTGTGCTCATTGTTAAGCTTAGAAAGACTGTGCAGGCCTGCGCTGTGTGAACATGAGGAAGCTAAGATGGCTTTGTGATTAGACCAGAGATAAAACTAACTCATTCTTACAAATTTGGAACCGAAGGCAAACCACGAGAGGATTGAGCTAAGTAAAGGTGGCCTAGAAGAGAAAAGCCGAATATCGCCGTGGGGAGGTACCATTTGATATCGGGGGCTATGAGCAAATTCAGGAGTTGACCAAATTCTAGAAAGCTTTCACAATAGTCCAGAAGATAAAGGCCTAGAACTCAATACAGTATTGCCTATAAGATGTGAACTGGAATAGGCTGAACGTAGATAGGAGAACCAAGTTTCTTTCTATGTCACATGCCAACAAGCTCCAACTAAGACCGTAAGTGGAGGGTTTGAAAAAATATGACGACAGAAAAGGATTATCTACCAAGTACATACAGATAAGGGAAGACAACAAGATTTTCAACGCGATGATTGCATAGAAGATATATGCCTGCCATTCAATATACTAACAGGAGAGAAGAATTTGCACTTTTGGAAGCAGATAGGCCTACCCACATGGATATCTTTCCATTCAACATATGAAGCCACATAGAGGTTTCTTAGAGTTGCATCAATTTTTTTGAAATGACATAAGGCACTTTTGCAGCGGGGATTTCCTCAACTCTGATGCAAATTTCCTAACTGACGCCCATGAACTGAGGTCCGATTCTATAGCTTCAATTTTTGCAGTGGCGATTTCCTCAACTATAGCTTCTTTGACCTCTTTTCCAGAAGCCATAATTCTAACGCCCATTACTATATGGACACCACTCAATGCAAGAACGCCACGGAGTTTCTGCGCCAATACCACTTGATGCTACTGCAATAACAGCCACAGGATGATGTATGTGAACTGTATAAGCAAATTGGCTGATTGAAGCTAACCTTAATTACTAGCTTACGTTACGTGTCTTTTTCAACAGACTGCGATAACAAAATAGTATAACTGCATACTTTTAGCCAATTGAGAAAAACATTTCACAAGTCAGATCTATAAAAGCAGATTAACAGGTACAAAAACACCATGAATGGTTTAAGATAAATTCAAGTGACCATGATATCCCACATAAACTTAATTATTGCTAAACTAATGATCGGAGTAATGAGCAGTTCGTCTTCTGGGATATAGTTGGCCCCTCTGTGTGTGATTTTGTCAAAGATTGTTTTGCTAAGAAAAGCATCCCTGATTCTATTAACAACACTCTTATTGCTCTCAATCCTAAAATTGATGCTCCAGAGTCTATAACTATGTTTCGGCCTATAAGTCTTTGTAATGTGATTTATAAGGTCATTTCCAAGATTTCTTGTTTCTAGAATCCGACCCTTCCTAGATAAACTTATTAGCCCGAATCAAAGTAGTTTCATCCCGGGAAGGTCTAATATCATTATTACTCAAGAGCTTATTCACAACCTTTTACGTGCAGGAAAAGCACGAATGGTGGGTTGATTTTGAAAATTGATCTTGAGAAGGCCTATGACAAAATTTGCAGGGATTTTCTTAAAGACACCCTTCTCTATTTTAATTTTAATAATGATTGAGTTAATTTAACTATGAGTTATGTTACCACTAGCAAAACTTCTATTATTTGGAATGGTGAAACGCTTACCCAATTCTCCATCGACGTTTCCATCTTCAAATCAGCTTGAGATCAGGTTCTAATTTGTGTTTGTGCACACCCAACCATCGCGCACAAGTCAAGCTTTACTTTGATGCTTGCCAAATCCATGTCCCTCCCATATCCTTGAAAGGTTTGGTGGAGTTCTAGTGGTATTGTCTACCCACAACCCATTTCAGATACAAAAAAAAAAAAAATAATGTTACATATTTAAATCAAGAATTCGTTAAGAGAGAGATCCTTCGTGGACCAGCAACACCCAATGAGTATTGTTCAAATGGATCACTTCGAGCCAAATAGAAAAACAAAAATAAAGAGCCAGGCTCTAATTCTAGAATTCGAAGATGAAATGAGATGAGGGACAAACAAAAACAAGTGGGGGAAAATGAGTCATGTTTATTCCAAAGAGTTCCCGATAGTACAGGTATAAATATCAAAAGAGGAGGACAATACAAGACACAATTAAACAACAAAAAACCTTAGAAAATTTCTGTACCACCAGATTGAACAGATCAAATTCATTGTTGGCATATTGCGCATTGACTAAAATAAGTCACAGGTTGAGCATGATTTGTTGATTCCTTTAAGCATAAATGCTTTACCAAAAAAAAAATAACACCAAATCTGTTAACATGCTTACCCACAACTGGCCATTGTTTGTTATAGAAGGCTGCTACGACTTCCATTTGGTGCAGGTGCTTTAGTTCCTCCTAGTTGAAAGAAAGCTTGCTGCACCTCCGTGGAATTAAGTAAAAGGCTCATCGAGAGTAGACCTCCTGTAGAATTTGAAATTCTTCGGATACTCCATTCCTCGTCCATAGGACCCCTTCTACCTCCCTCTTCCCTTGGCTCCTCGCATTGAGATAGTTGTGGGGATAGTAAAATGTGAATTAGTCTTGGCCCGAGGATATGTTAGACAAAAAACCCTTGTTCTATTTGTTGTGTTAATCACAACTCACAAGCTTTGTTAGTACTTGACAGATCATTAGTCTACGCGAAATGGAAAATACAACCATCACTGCAGAAACTAATACGATTACTGCAACCGGCAATTCGAAACACTTAAGGATTCAGCTTTTCCCATTCGTAACGTCCGGGAAGTGGCTTATCGTTGACAGGATCAGAGCTGTACCTGAAAAAGAAATCCATTTGGGAGACCTAAAGCACATGGATATTAAAAACATTTGAAATCAACAATGAAACCTTTGTTACATGGACTCTCCTATTTTCTTCCCAATACCCATGTCTGGCGGTGTAAATGTATGGGTGCGGAATATCTCTGATAGTCACATTCTAGCAAGTGTCCAAGGAGGGTTGGTAAAATATCTATTTCAAGTCCGACACGTGTCCAAATTAAATTTCATATTTCGTAATTATGGACACGGAAATGAAACGCGTGCCAGACTGTCCATGGACTGTCGCTGTCCGACACGTGACGAACATGGATACGTTACAAGTGCCCGTGCTTCTTAGTTCAATGCTACCGAAGGGAAAATAAGAAGCCACTAGTGTTTTTCATTTACCAGCTAAAATCCCAAGTAAGTGGGAACGGAGTGCTCAATTATCCAAAGTGCTTGAACTTTTCAAAGTTCTTGACATATGCTATGGCTAAAATTAGCACCTTGAGTATGAGTTCCATCAGCTCATATTTGGAATTTAGGTGTAATTTATAGTTCAGCTGCGTGTATCACACGATTTGCCATGTCCGTTGCTTGTCATGTGAAGAGGTTTTTGGGACCGAAGTTTATAACCCAAAAGCATATTACATGAATGGCTTCTGAGCATAGCTAATAATTTACATTGACATGGATGCAAAATTCGACCCAGAAAAGACGCGTTAAATCAATCTTTACATAATTCCATCCAGTTGAGCAAGTGAATTGAAGAGGAATAACATAGAAGAAGATAAACACCTAAAGCCAAAAAGTTCTAAACCAAAACTACCAACATAAGTTCAAGTAACACTGTTGCACCTGGAATGAAATACAATGCCTTCTGCCTAGGATCTCTTCCTTCAAACTACATGGCATGAAGCCTTCAATTAGGACTATTGTTACAAGATCTAGATGACTCCATCATCAGTAACCAGGGAAACTCTGTGTGATGGAAAAAAAGGGGAACTCTATATAATCCAGCAGTTAATTAATTGAACTACTCTCTATCGAAGTGTAAGAACACACCAGTTTCATCATATTTAATTCCTCATGCCCCAACTATTCCCTGAAACTGGTATATAATCATCTGCAAAGGAACTATTGTTTATGTTTGGTTCCTCACCCAAAAATCGATCCTTAGTATAGAGCCCTCACATTTGCCTTCTCTGATTCCTCAGGAAGAATATGAATCCCTACTGCTTCATTGGAGAATGAAATCAATGAACCACTTGCACAAGATATGTGACCAATGCTTTCAACATACAACCACATTTATACAGAACAAGGGGGAATTTGAAATTCATGTTGATCTACATATCGAGAATCCATAATCTACTCATTTTTTCTACAATCATCGAGACTCCATAAACTATTAAGACTGAGTAAACCAAGAAACACAAAGCAACAGATCACTTCTGTGATGCATCGTTTTACAAACATCTTACAGTCAAGGCAAAATGGTAACCCAATATTTCCTACAAAGATCACCGTTTGGAATGAGAAGGTTCTATAGGGGAGAACATAGAAACATGATTGATTTTAACCCAGTTCGTAAAGGAAACATATCAAGAAATGAGGAAAAACTGTGGCAGCAAAAGTATACAGAACTTAAATAAGTGCCCGGCTCTCACCTAGTTGCAATGTGTATTATTTTAGAGGACCTTCCGATGCACAGGAGCCTGAGTTATATGACTATAAATACGGAGAACATACAATTAGAGTAGTTACATAGAGTGGTAAAACGGGAAGTCCTCCATCATGAGGGATAGGTCATGGGGACCAAGATAGATAGATAGATACCTTCAAGAGTGGAGAAAATCCAGGCGTAATGACTTGTTTGACAATCACGTTCTTTGCCTTCAACCATTATCAAAGATAGGTAATCTGTCCTCTCCAAAATTTGTGAAGTTTCCCCAACTTCTGCCCATGACACCTTCGGCAATTTGAATTTAGAACCCAATCTGCAATACATAGAAAAAGTATCCGTTTGATTCAAGTCCATGAGGTTTTTCCTTGCAGCAAACACCACTAAAAGGAAACCCCAATAAAAACTGCAAAACCAACTCTGCAACAAGGCAGAGCCAAGAAACAAAACAACAGTCGCATGCTCCCAGGAGGAAATTCTGTTTCTAATATGAAGTTTATTAGCAGGTTGGGTACCAGCCTTTTCTATGGAGTTACAGAATTTATCCCATAAGTATATAGAGTAGACACCCAACCTCATTGTTCATATGGAAACAAAAATTGTCCTTTGTAAATTCTCACCATCTATTCATCCAAGGCTGCATACAGACCATATGCCTACCATATGACTCACAGGAATGCTAGCAAGACTACGAGTTGAAAAAAAAAAACCATAAACAGAACCTACTAATGGCTGAGAATTGGTAGGATTTCTATAAACAACATAAAAATACCATAAATTTCATTTTCTATTTGTTGAGAAAATTTGTGTGGAGTCAAATGTAATGTTTGTTTTGGATATGGACCAATGGTCCCTTTGGAATGATCAACTTCATCCTAACCTCCAATACTTAAATCTTCAAAACAACGAATTTTACTTGTAGAACAGTATCGTATACCTTTAATCCGGCAAACCGCATAACTAATAACACTTCGTCGGAGATTGGAGGTCGGAGATGATGGACGGCGGCCGAGCCGAACTTCAGATGATATGGAGATTGTAGGTCGGAGATGCTCCTCCCTGCCGATTAACCATCGGAGATTCTCCTCGTGGTGATCCTTTACCGATATATAAAAAAAGAAAAAGAACGACGTTAATGGAACGTGTGTTTGTTGGGTTTTGATTCTGTGAAACCAAACTCATTTCAAGAACAAAAAATGCATCAAGATCAAGTACTAATTTATACCCAAATTATATGAAACCTTTACATGTTTTGTAATCTAACTAATTCTACAAAATGAATGTTTCAGATCAACAAAATATGATTGAGATAAATAGAAATTGTCCTTGGAATAAACTGAAAAAGACCACACCGTTTTGGAGGCCTAGAAGCCGTATAGAACGCCTGAGCCGGAGAAGGAAGGAGCGTTTAGGTTTCGATTCAGTGTAACTAAGTCCATTTTTAAGTAACAAAAAAGCATTGCGATTGATCATGAATATATATACGTTAAAAACAAAAAAATTCATGGATATATATCATGACAATATATACAAAATGAACGTCTCGGATTAATAAAATATGGCTAATATAGGTAGAAAGTACCGAAACTACTAAGAAACTACAAAACTACGTCGTTCTATGGCATGAACCTGTGTCACCCTTTAAGAAACTACAAAACTACGTCGTTTCTCTGGCATGTCACAGATTCAACCTATGTCACCCTTAATGAACTACAAAACTACGTCGTTTCAACGGCATGCCGCAGCTTCAACCTATATCACCCTTTTTTATTTATTTTTATTTTCTATTTTTTTATTTATTCCCCCAAAAGCAAAGCAGAGAAGTCGTACAGTAGTATAGCTGGAAGAGTGGAAGTACTCAGTAATCAGACGACCACCGGCTGTGCATTCCGGCCGGCGGCAAGTCTCCTTCGACGGTGCAGATAAAGAGAACAAGAGGCATACCTGAGTAAGTAATTATCTTAATTTGATATTTGGATTTTAATTTCTTAAGAAATTCCTATGAAATTATGTTGGCATTACTTCTCGCTATGTCAGTTTCAAAAAGCTGATCTGGGAAAATTGGTTTCCATTTCTATGGTCCAGGTAATTAAAACAATGGATTATCATAGACCCGAAGGGTTGAATATGTCGATGGATTATCATAGACCCGAAGGGTTGAATTTGTTTAGATTTCATCTTCTTGCACTTTTTCCTTCTGTTTCTCGTTCTTTATCCGGATATGTTTGCCTTATTTTTTTGTGGGGGACAGGGAATGGTTATGTTAGGGTTTTGCTTAATTGGTGGTTTGCATAATTTCATGCCTGCAAAATCGTTGTTCATTTGCTTTAGCAGTTTGGAAACTAAGGACATCATGGACTCTCTAAAAATAGATCCTAAAATGAATCCTAAGCACACATAAGTCTAAGTAGGGTTCATTTTTCACTCCTATAGGTTGCTAATTTTAGAATGCACTCAATTGATTAACAAGAGCATTTTCTATTTTGTGAAAAAAAAAATTAAAAAGTGTGGAACCCATGTTAAAAAAAGATTTAAAGACTATGGTTCTCATTTGTAGTTAGCTACAATGCTAACTAAATTTAACTAATGTGGTAGGAGCCATATTTAAGAGCCACCCTTGGGAGTTTGTATGGGGAGTCCATTGAAGACAATAATTGAGCAAATGTAATCTCTTGGCTTTGATTTGGTAATTGATCTAATACCTGATTGCTTTTTTTGATCATGGTGTGTTAAATTTGTTCCGTTTGCTTTGTGTTCTATTTTTGGAGCTTGATGGAATTGGTTTTTTTGAATGCAGGAAAACATTACCATTGAGGAAGTTATTCGGAATCCGAGATGTGGCAAACAAGGTTTATACATTGAAGCTGCTCAGCAAAGGCTAGAGCTACTTGGCCATAACAAACTTGAGTAACTCTATATATATTCGTTGTATGTCTCTTTATTTTGGGTGACCAAAAGAGAGAGAGGCAGTGAGTAGGAGAGAGAGATACACGAGAGACTTGTGAGGCTTTCATTATTGAGAGAATTGAGTGTGTAACCACGGATTTTCTCCGGATTATAGTGAAACCCCCCTCCCCGTGGAAGTAGGTCTGATTTGGCCGAACCACGTATATTGTGTGTCTTACTTTCTCGTGATTTATACTGTGTTTGTGCATGTGGTGCGTGTTTGGGCATAACAAAAACACCCCTGGAAACGTGCAAAATGAAGTTTTGGTACGGGGGAGTTGAACACACTTGTGGAGGAAGCATACTCTTCATCGTGTTGATAATTCCCACTCCCAACTCATCGAATAGGATTCCAACTTCAGGTTTTCAACGCAATGCCGTGCTTCCAATAATTGTTCAATAAGGGTTTGACTTGTTTGTAAGATATCAAACTTATGGGGTATGTGTGTCATTGTCAATAGTGCATCAAACTCGAGTCATGTGACTTGGGAGAGGATTTGAGTCTTAAAGGTGATAATTTGTGAATTTGATGTCACCTTTTGCCTTTGGAAGTCTTTCTTTGGCCTATTATGTGCATTGCGGGTGGTCCTGGTGGCCTTTAGGTTGTGTTTCATGATATACAGCCTTGTAATAGATAAAAGGTACATTATAAGAGAATTTTTTCATTGCTTTTAATCTAGCTTGTGTAAGATATGATTTTTTTTTTTTTTACTTTTGGACAGCTGCAGTGCAAGAAACCTTAAACCAATGGTTATCAAAGACCCAAGACTTCTTTAAAGAAGTGACTTCTCCACTGGTGAAAACTGTACATGATGGAAAGCCTAATCCTGGACATAAATTTGATACTCAAGATACAGATGACATCTTCATGGCAGAACAGACCATTGATAGTACAACACCAAATGGGAATCTGTCTTTAGCTGCTATTGTTTCCATTGAGCAATTCAGCAGGTGAAGACACTAGGCGTTGTGCCCATTTGTCTTTTTACGTTGCTTAGATTGGTGGCTAGTGTGTTATGTGTAGCTGCTCCCATTTTTAACTGGGGGAAAAACTTTGTTTGGATTGTTTTTTGTTTGGATTAAGGTTGTTTGACATATGGTAAATTGAAGTATTAAAGGACATTCCTAGTTTTGGTCCCCATTGCGCAAGAGTGCTGGTAGTGGTAAGACTAATAGTGGATACAGCCTAACCTTTTCTCTATTTTTGCAAGTGGCAACTCTCAGACTCTGACATACAGCTTCACACTTGCTAGTCTGAGCTTTATGTGTTCCATGAGGGTCTTTTTCTATTGTTTGGATCGTTGGATCTCGATATGATTAGAAAAATGTAGTTGTGATAGAGAAAATATCAGGTGAAGAACAATGAAAGAGCGATGCCTGCATTATTATGTCAATTGAATTGTCATCATATCATTATAAAAAAAATTGTCATCATAGAGTGGTAAAATGGTGCATGTACCATCTGCAAGCTTCAGATTCTAAGAAATGCCCATAAATTGGAAAAAGGAAAGCACATAACGATTTATACTGTTGCTATGGTTAACTGTAATCATTGTCATCACCAATGTTATTGGCTTTGGTCTGAATAATTGTTACTCTGTGTACTGTTAAATTTAAGTCAACCACAAGTCTTTGAATCGTTAGAACCATGCTTTCCATACAATTCCAATTTAAAGTTTGTGTAACATAAAGTCACATGCAAGTTGCAACTGTGTAATTGCTGAGTTTTTGTAATTGCTTAGAGAAATTTTTACTTCTATGGTGACATTCTATGAATTTATGTTTTGCTTTATGACTAAAAAAGCACTGTCTTGTTATTGATTCTGAAGAGGAGGCATGTATGGGAAGAGGCTTTTGTTCATATTGCTCCTGCTGTTTCTGGTGTGGCAGATTGGTCAACTGCACATAACCTTTTCCGCACTCTTGCTGGTGATGAACAGGGAATCTCCTTTAACACATGGTCCACGTATATTGATGAACTTCTCAAGTGAGATTAATCATTTTATTTAATTTCATCTGCAAGGTTGTAGTATTCTTTTGTACTATATAAGTTTCCATCTGAGATGTGGATGATTGTTGAAGTCTGTGCTCATGCGCTTCGACCATTTTTAATGGCTAAGACTGGTTATCAGCTTTAGCTTTGATTGATTCCTTTTTATTGACTGGAGTCATCCAACGTACTTTTGAAGGTATAGATGTCTGTACATGCAGGACTAAGGATAGTTGGCGGCGTCATCTCCAAACTTTAGTCCTAATCTTAGTTAGGTCATCATTGTCAGTCCTAATCGAACTTAGTTCTACCCTTTTGGCACTGCTAAATGTGCCTAGGTGGCTAGGCCCTAGGCCCTTTTCTTAGTATAAATCATTTGCAATTAGATGCAATGCAGATACCCTTGTACCCCAGTGTTTAAGTGTGCTATGTACTTGATCTGGCAGTGTGTGTGATTCTGGTTTTATCTATTTTTTTGATGAGGCAGATGCTTTCCATCCATTTTTAAGGTGAACTTGTGAAAATCTGTTTCATTCAATTTACTGTCTTCGTCATCGGTGATTGCTCTACTCGATCCAAATGAAATTGTTTATACACTATTTGTTGTTCTATCCTTCGAAATGTTTCCCCAGCACTCTGGTGTGGTAACAACAAGAAATAAAATGTCAAAGAACATGTTGTACAACATGCATATCTTCTTCTAATCAGATTAAAGCTAATGATCATTACTTTGTGGACGAGATAGCAAACCCTAAGCTTCTGAAATATGATTCAACACATTTCATATTGTAGTACGAATGTCTCTAATTTCAATTCCTCGAAGCTTACCATTCTTCTATAATAGTTTTCCGTCTACTTTGTCTTAATAAACTTGTAACCATTTTAAATCTTCCCGAAGTTACTTTTGCTGCACTCTGATGCACGGACACGGGAATTCTAAAAAAATGGGAATACGGTCACGGCGGGGGACACACCACGTGTATATTTATTTATTTTTATTTTTATTTTATTTTTAGAAAATACAAACAAAACAAGACATCCATGCCATATTATTAGTGCAAAATCATCTTTGGTATTACGTCAACGGACTTCTATTGATCAAAACAATATCATCTGCGTAGAAAGACACAATGGCTTTATAGTTTCCATGGGGTGAATTAGGTCTTAAGACTATTTTGTGGTTGCGTTTTTGTTCAACTGGTTGTCAATTTGCATTTGGATATATTTGCGATCTAATTTTGAGCAGTGAGCAGAATCTTGATCACTGTACATTTTTTCTTAGTTTTTCCCTCATTTTGGTTTAGAGTGCACGAAGGACGGAAATTATACGAGCTTCAGGGAGGTCCACAGCACGCTAATGAGAGAATCCTGTGCCTTGGTTTAAGCAGGAAGCGGCCAGTCCTGAAATGGGAGAATAACATGGCATGGCCAGGAAAACTTACTTTGACTGATAATGCACTCTACCTTGAGGTATTTATCATCTCTATCTGGTTGAATGAGAATGAGTCTAACAAGCAAATCTATTGGAGGATGTAGTGTTTTTAAATTGGACAAGGACAAGGTATTAATAACATGTGACATTTTTTTGGTTTTTGCATCAGGGATTGTCTCAACATATTGCCATGTATGGCAAATCTAGATTTTTCACATCAGAACCTAGGGTTGGAGAGGTTTTACCTTGATCAGTTTTCAGTCACTGCAACTAAAACCATCTCAGTTCTGGGACAATTTTCTACCTTCCCTGCAACTTAAGGCATATTTCTAGAAGCAGTTTAACCTTCATCTTGCATCCACTCAACTTTCACTCTCATAAGCCTTATACGTTTTATTTGAACCTTTGGCCAATTTAAAACATTGAAAGAGGATGAGCTGATTGTTGACTTGGTCAGAGTTCTTGCTCCACTGATCAGTGATCAGTAGAAAGGAGTCTAGTCTAGTGTGGACACTGGAGACCCAGAAATGTGCAACAAATGTTGACTTTGTCTATTTACCCTTGTGAATAAATAGTTATCCCATTCAAACTCGCACTACTGTCTTGATGCTAATGAACTGTTATGATATACCATTATGGTCATGAAGTTCGTTAAAACATGTGCATTTTTGGAACATGCAAGGCAAGATTTCTCAAAGTAAGTGTTTTTTCTTCACCTGGAGAATTCACAAACAAGGGGAAGTGGTTTACTTCAATATTTAATATGTTAGTGTATAATTAAGTAGTTTCAACGTGAAAATATCCGTATTGCATATCTAGGTAAGCCTACTCCATCAGTCCATCTTCTGAAATATCGTTAACTGTGACGCTATATGCATCAATTCCTGTTCACTTTTTGGTTCTCACATGTGCATCTTTGCCCCCAATGGTGGATCATGTTCATATGTAGGACTGAGGAGTCTTGTGATGATTGATTGTTGTATTGTGATCTTTGGCTTTGTCTTTATGGCATCAGATATTTCAAGGGCAGGATGTCCCCTTCTTCATGGTCAAGTTCTATTGATTCCTTGTAGCAGCTATGAATGCAAAAAGAAAGCAAAGGTGTTGTGGAAATGTGTGTTCTTTGCTTTATTTTTTATTGTTAGGTTGGAGTGCAATCAAGTTTTTTCGAGATAAGTCTTTCTTATGAGGGATTGGAGTGTTTTTGTTTTTGGTCTTCTTTTTTTTCCGACTGGTGTCTAATCCTTGAAAAGGATTGCTTTGCTTTTGGTCTCTAGATATTCGAGGTGGTGTGTGAGTGAAAAAAAGAGGTTTGGCTTCATTTTGTTTTGATTCTTCGTTTTGGGGGCTTCTTGTCCCCATTCCTCTTGCACGCTTTTTTTATGTTGTCTTTTGTTCATGTTGCATTAAAAACAGAAGGCATTCTCCATTTCCAATTTGTTAATGAAACCAAGCTAAGGAATGCGAATATGGACATTGGACACAGGACACAGGACATTGATATCCTGCGATAGACACATATCAAGGCAATTTTAATGTTAAAAAAACCAAAATAACTTCGCTACATGAAATGAACAGGAAAATATAAAATACAGTTTACACGTGGGGTGACTATCCTTTTGTGTTTGTTGAATTATATAAAAATAATAGTTGATCATTTTTTGCACTTGTCAATAGAAAAAAGTGTGTACAAAAGACCTCAACTTTATTGTAGAAGCTCTGCTTGTGAACAAATTGGATGCCTAGGGGGTTAGAAGTCCTAATTCTTATACAGTAGGATGTGTCTAACACGGGCTTGACAGCGCTTCAGTAGTGTTCGTGTATCTTTATAGCCAGGGTTATTGTCATTTATCTGGTGGACATACTTCACTAGCATTAGTCTACACAGTCGTGCACAGCCCAGGAGGGAACAAAAAGAAAAAGGAAAGAGAAACACCAAAAGAAAGGAAAAATTTCCTCCTGACTTTCCAAAGCAAAGCAGGCAGTTTTACAACTTCTACGGGTGAGGCAAATAGTTTTAGAGAATTTCCATAACAAAAGTTCATTTAGTGGTCTAGAGGTACTAGAGGTAAGTAGCAGATGATTGACTTACTATTATTATTTGTTAGTAAAAGAAGTTCAATATGAATCTAATCTGTCTTTTAATTCTTTAGGTCATTACTTACGACGTTTTGTAAAATTTAATTTTAAACGTTTTGCCTTGTTTATTTTCAGCAGTTCGAGGTCCTGTTTGCATCAACAAATCCTGAGATTCTCATAGCTACCTTGTAAACTCTTTCTGCATTGGTGAAAATAAATCCTTCCAAACCACACGCGAGTGGGAAATAGATTGGATGTGGCTCAGTGAACACATGTCTCATGTCTCTAGCACAGGGATGGGGGGAAGCAAGGAAGAAAGCAATTAAAGGACCCAAGAGGGGTTGTGCTTGTTTCCATCCGATGCACCCAAGGACAGCGACAAGTCCCAGTGTCGGTTGGGATCAACACTCTACTTCGAATTCCGTGGTGCCAATTCCCAACTTTCTAGAGAAGATGGTGTTGGTTCAAAGTCTTCTAGCAGGTGTGTTATTCACATTTCGGTTCTCCATTTGCGGAAGGAGGAGGATATGTTGCTTATGAAGCAGTATGGAGGTGTACAGTGTGCCTCCTGATCACAGATTCTCCTTGCTCAACGGAATCAGGTATGCATATGCCTTTCGTTCTCCAAGAATATGCAGGCTCTACAATCGGCCTGTCTTCTTAATGACTGGCTCAAGTCTCTTTAATGTGGCCAGGGACTTTGAATATGTTATTACCATGAAATAATTGGACAAGTTTCAGCCAAGAATGCTTATCATAATACAATATTTGGTACAACATTCAATTAAATATAATAATGAGTTGTTAAATGATGAATTAGGAAAATTAGGGTACTTATCTCGTTTCATAGATGGATATACGGCTATCCATATATAAAAGACTTAGAAGGGGTAAAACAGGGATATGGATAATACTTCAGCAAATTGTTTGTATCTAAAAGTGAACCAGAAAAGTGCAGTGCAAATTCAGAATAATAGGGGAGGTCATTATAATTGAAAGAAACTTGAGGGGAGGTGAGTGTAATTTACCCTTAATTAAGGTCAGTGGAAATATGATTTACGTATAGATTGGTCAAGGTGGATATACTTTATGGAGTATTACATTATCTGGGAAAATCTCATGTACCCATGGCATTAGTTGGTGACTTGGTGTGGTCCTGCGGCTCCTGCCTGGACCTGATTTGCAGACAATTACTTAATGAGGATATAGCATGCACATGAATCAACTTATCTGAGTTGACCATTCTCACTTGAACCTTCATTTTTTTTTTAAGTCTTGAAGCTTATACATTACAAAAGAATAACTTATCGGATTCATCTCAGTCTCATTTGACGCTATAATCTGTTCTTTTCATGGGTCTTGGTGTGTTTGCAGGGCCGGCCCAAGCCCAAGCCCATGAGGGCTGGGCCTAGGGCACTCCCCAAAAGGCCCAAATTAGGGGCAATCCAAAAAATTTTGGTACTAAGTTTGAGTAGGAGTCTTTTTATAGAGCCAAGAAGCCCAAGATGCCCAAGGTTAATTAAACTCTTGAACTCTTCTCACACAATTTGGCGTGTAAAGGTAGGCTTCTTTATTTATATGAGATTCCCTAGTGGTGAGTCTCACAAGTATTCGATGTGGGACTACCAAAGGAAGCAAACACAAAGCAAAACCAATACTCCCTCCCTACTCTTAAGTGTTGTCCGGCTTGTCCCACATTGAAAGATGAAGTCCCAGATGCAGCATTCCACCCCTATTTAATGTGTCAGCTCTTCTACCTTCAATGACTACCCAACCCAACGTGTGAACTATTGCCACATTGCACTACATTCGTGTATGAGCTGTTCTAGTGATTCAGGCTTGGCTTGTTTAAATGAGATAAAATATGTGGCTCGAGCTCGGTTGTTTATTTTTGTGAGGGCATTTAATTTACCACTAAAGTTGTAAACTTGTAGTGTGAAAAAAGTTCCTAAAAATGAATTTGAAGGGCTAACAAAAACATAGTGAAATTCTGTGTTTTGATAAATAAATTATTTCACTATTGTTGTTTAGTTGCAAAAATGTATAGGGCACTATGTGGCAATTAGGCCTAGGGCATCCAAATGCTGTGGGCCGGCCCTGTGTGTTTGTCACTCATACCAAAAATCAGAATGATCAGTTATTGTCCAATTAGTTTGGATCCTTAAATAGGACTATTGTAGGTTCCATTTTACGTCACATGAATGAGAGAGAATCACACGATGGGGTTTCCCGACTTGCTTTCGAAGCCAAAGTTGCCCAAAATTTGTCACATGATTGGGAGGAAGCTTTTAAGTCCAAAAAACATTTCAACCTTACTTTCAAAAACCATAACTTTCCACTACTGTCCCAATACTGTCCATGGTCCATTTTTATCTTGTTTTGTAATTATATTATCAACAGGTGGACTTAGTAATGGGCCGTGAAACTTTTACCAATTTCATTGATTGGGCCTCTGTATTTGCATGTTCTTTTAGTATTTATTTATTATTCTTCACAACTCTCTTCCTCCTCAAATTTTGAAGTAATATTTGGCCCACATAACTACTCTGGGCCTAATAACCGAGAGTAGAAAGGCCCTTCATGAGGATAACAGACTGATACTTTACAAGCCCATTTAAGAGTCGGTTGAAGTGGAAAACAGTCCAAACCATAGAAAGGCCCAATGAGTGACTGAAGAATGAAGATTGAAGCAGCATTACTATTTTCCTGGATACTCTCAAGTCTCAAATTTGATTTTACTTTTTCGATTTCGTATTACACTCTCAACTTTGATTTTACTTTTTTCGATTTCCTATTATGGAAATGGGAAGGGACAGCACGCGTGCTGAACCCATCCGAGCCATCACGTGCAGATCTATTTAGACTCAAACAGATATGCACCATCCATTACCGAACCGATCTGTGCCGTTGATCGGCGAGCACGAACGGCTCGGATGGAGTCAGCACACATGTTATACCTTAAGGGACAACACGCAACCCATGCCCTCCTATTATACTATTGACTTTGGTGTTCTGGTGTTTCCTGCATCAAGCTATTTTGCCTTCCAAATAGGGCTTGGGATAGAGGTGCATACCGGCCCGATAGTCCGTCCAGTTTTTTTTAGGGCGTGAGATAAATATTTGGGCCCATAGGGTCGGAATGAGTTGAGATTTTAAGCTCGTTTACTAAATGAGTTGGGTTTGGGAAATCTTCTGAGACCCGGCCCGGCCTGGCCCGATTTAGATAATATTTTGTTTTAATACCATGGATAGAGATTGATTTTTTGATACATAGGAAACAGGAAAGAAAAAACTACATCCTCTCGAAAGCCACACCCCTCATGTCAGCTTCGAGGAGGGGAATGATGTCCTCGGGTGGCGAGATATGGGAAACCAATTTATGATCTCGATCAACTCCTAGGTTTGCGAGCTTGTCCGCAACTTGGTTTCCCTCACGGAAGATATGCTTTAGGGAGCACCTTGTGCTCTCCATCAGCGCTTTGCATTCTTAAATTATGACAGCATGGAGGGAGTGGGCTGAAGCCCCTTCGTTGATGAGAGTAATGGCCGTTGTATTGTCACGATTCCAGTTTGTGATCTTATCAGTCAAAAAAATCAGTTTATCCATGAAAGGGAGCTCAGAGTTGGTCCAAGAATCCGAGATAAGCCTAGCAAATTTAGGATAGAAAAGAACGCAAATAGAAAGAACATGAGATTTTTAAGTGGTTCTCTACTTGTGTAATTGAGTATATTCGCAGTTCCCAATCTTTTCTATATATCAAATGACGATAGTGTTCAGAGTAAATCCATGGCATATGATATGTATTTGTATCATAGGATTTGTAATTACTGATTACTGAAATAGTCGGCGAAGTGGCAATCTAAAACAGAATGAAACAGAATGAGGCTTCACAAACGCAATACTTTCCATTAGCCACTGCAGCGATTCAATGGTCTTATTTATATATATACATATTTATTTATTGACAACATATCTAGGAGCCTAGCTAGGAGGTATTCCTACAACCAAACGGAATGAGACTAATCCACCTAAGATTAACCATCGGGAACCAACACCCATGAAAAGCAATTAGAAGTAGTAAGGAGGGGATTAATGGACACGCTCATAAGACTATCCATATGGACTTTCACCCCAATAATTAAACTCACACTTTTAGAGTGGGAGCAAACCCCTGACCGGTGGAAACAACCCTCGTTGGGTACCCATGGCCAAGCAATGACCATCCTTCCATTATTGAAAGCAGCATCAAAATTGGCCTTGAAAACTCCTTCAATTGGGCAACACTATGGCCATATTCAACCTTCATATGAAGATGTCCAGCAATTCAGCTTGTTGGGGGTTGAATAAACTAGAAATTAAAGGGAAACAATAAAAGCAAAAAGCAAAAAGCAAAATTAATAATTGAAAAACAAAAACATGAGGTGGCATCGGACAGTGCCCTAAAGCAGCCCTGATTAATCAGAATTCAGACAGAAGCACTTGCCCTTGTTTTTTAAAAATAGAAGGAATAAAGAGCTAGTGATCACTGGCTTTTTACACATGGTATGGGACCACGTCACATTAGTTCGCTTATCTTACACAGATTCCATCTATCCGTTACTTATTTATTGTTCTTTCCCGTTTAAGGACAAAAATAAAAGCATACATAGCATGGATGGATGATTTAGTCCCGGCGTAAATAACTTGCTCTGATGGGAAATTAGACCTTGGTGTTGGGACTGTTGCATAGGAAATTGATTCTCAAAAAAAATTAAGTGATGTTTAGTAAAGAAAAATAAAAACTTATTTTCCTATGTTTATTCTCTTGACAATGAATGTTATGAAAAAACTAAAATTTATTTTTTTTGGCAGGATTCATTTTGAAAATAAGTGTTTTCCACTAGAAAAATTATAGTTGTAGGTCCTACAACTTTTTTTTTTTGAACTGCAAAAAAGGTAAGAAGGGACAACCAGTGTAATAATCTCCATTGGGCGCGCGTGACCATAAGAACTCTCGACCTGGTTCGAGTAATAGTTACTATCCGGAAGGACGACCGGTCACGACATCACCAGCTAGTACAAGATGGTACGTGCCACTGCCACAAACTTCATAAAGACATGCCAAAGACGAGACTCGAAACGGAGTTATTTTTTCGGAGGAGTAAGGTGCCTTACCGTCCTATAACTTTCTTGATAACTCAAGACACAAATAGTTACAAAAAAAAATTGTATTAACTGACCCGGACAATAATAACGTCATTACTAAAATATGCAAAAGCCCATGACTTGTGCCGCTTCCGCTCCATATATGAATATTTTCCAGACTCTCTGCAAAACCAAACTCTCTCTCCATTTCTCTCTCTCTCTCTCTCTCTCTCTCTCTCGTTGAAGAAGACAATCACTTCTCGACAAACCTTCCTTTCCTAACCCTGTAAAGCTTCTTCAAACATTTGTTTTAAGCTGTTGGATGAGCAATCAGAGCTCACAATCACTGGTATCCATACTACAATCTCACTCTCACCTCTATATTTCTATATTGTTTGCATATCAGTGATCCAATTTGTTGCAGTTTTTTTTCCCTTTCTGTTCCAGAATTAATCTCCATCAACGGCCTTTTTTGGAGCTTTCTTGTTGGAACTGTTCTAGATCTACATATTAAACTCAACTTGATACGCACACAAAATCTCTTTCGCATGTTCAGTTAATTCACCAACAAATCCTCACTTGGCCTCATTCCTCCATTTAAAGTAGTTTCTGGACGTTTTCCGTTTGTAATTTTCTCGGGAAAATCTCCAACCAGACACATAAATAGGTTACCAAAATGCTCGTATTCGCTTTCTCGATTGCGTCGTTTCTGAGCAGAGCATATAAGTAAAGTTCTCTTGTACTAACTTTTTTGGATTTTATCGCAATTCACCAACAAAATCAAGTCTCTTGACCTTATTCTTCCGTTTAAAGTAGTTTTTGGAACTTTCTCTTTGTAATTTCCTCGGGAAAATCAACTACGAAACTCTCGTCTAATAGTGTATTCTGAGAAAATGTGAAGCGAAACGTAATAAATGTATAAAAAAACTATTTTTTTGCGTGTGTTGACAAAGAATTTCGCAGGAAAACGTACTAAAAATTCTTTCTTTTTGCAGGATTTATTTTGAACGGGAAGTGGAGAAGTGTTTCATGTGAAGAAGTGATACTGTACACTGAAAAAAATAAAGATGATTTTTTACTCTTTTCGTGTAATTGAACGGGGCCGACAGGAAAACAAAATGCTCGGATTTGTTTTCTCAATTATCATCTGCTTTGCGGCCACTGTGCCATTACTGAAAGCAGACGTGGAAACGTGTTCTGGTATAGTTCCGATGAGGTACCGGAATGATAAGATATCGATAACGGATTTCGGAGGGGTGGGAGACGGACGGACGGTTAACACACAGGCGTTTAGGGAGGCTATTTTTCGGATTCAACATTTGAGGAGGAGAGGAGGCACGCTTTTGTACATACCTCCTGGGGAGTTTTTAACGGGGAGCTTTAACCTTACCAGCCACATGACCCTGTATTTGGCCAGAGGTGCCGTTATCAAAGCTACTCAGGTATGTTCTCAGCGTCGTATTAATTGTTTTTTGCTACTACAGGAGACTGGATGCATTCATTTAATATTGACACTGATTTTAAGGAGGAACGAATTTTGATAGTAGTAAATAGAAATTTTGGTTACCAAAAAATGCGTGTAACTAGTAACAAAAAAAAAAAAAAAAACAGCATTACTAGTTGAAAATTTTGTAAAAATTTTGGGATTTTCTGTAATTTCTATTTGTAGCTTAAACCAGCAAAATAGGTAACTAATGAGAGAAAAAAAAATGGAGTAATGATAGGAACACAATTCCGGATACAATTGCGTCAGAACCTTTCGATGCATGTGAGTCAACATAGAATTGTTTCCAAAAGATGTGTTCCTAGACTAGGGAAAATGTGCAAACCCATGCACCGAAAATATGTTCCCGTCACTGAAATTATGCGTATCATGTACGCCCAGAGTATACCCCTGCATAAGTAGCTAAAACAATATAGAAATGCTAAGTGTCCAAAAACTGGAACCAAAAATTATCAAAAAACTGGAATGAGTTGCTCAAATGCACTTGCAGGTATCTGAGCCATTCATTCCGGTTTCCTGTGTAATTTCTGGGTTCATTTTCTGGGTATGTAGCACTACTGAAAAATAATAAGCGACGTACACCAAAATAATGCATACATTTCTATGGTACACCAAGCTTTCTCATTTTTTAAATGCTACATTTAGGGACGTTGAGTTGACTCAAGAATTCTCTCCTAGTGGATTCTTGATTCTAGACTGTAAGGGTTGTTTATGTACATGCTTGCAAAGAAAACTAAGTGGTTCAAAATAACCAAATAATAAGCAGTACGTTCTTGGATAAGGGACTTTGCTTATTCTTCGTGTTGCTTGTTGCTGGTTTTTAGGCCATGCAAACTAAATGGGCGTAATTGCAGCTATACGATTTGGCCATAACCTGGAACTTATGTCTGAGGTTCCAATATGGCTCAATCGTCGATTTCCGTTCATCACTCTCCTTAAGAGCTTAGGCTCGTTAATCAACTGATATATTGTGAGACAGTAGGGCTACAGGTCCTAAAGGATTAGTCAGAACGAAGCAGCAGTACCATCTTTATTATTATTGTAGAAAGGTGCACTCCATGATATCATAGTATTGCCGTAATGGTACGTGTTTTTGGGCTTATGACTCCCCTCAGTAATCGTATGATTCTTCGTTCTTGGCTTGAGCCAATGGGGTGGGTAAGGACTTCGAAAGGTTTCACTTTTGTCTTCAGTGATACTACCTCATCGGATAGTACACCCACTGGATATATTGTTGGAGCGGTTGCAGGTAACGGTATTGTGCAAGCCAACATCCCCTACCTCATAATGAGGCTCGTGCGATTAAAACCCATGACATTGCTTGGAAGTCCTAGTCGGACGAGTTCCACTATCACTAGTGTGACTGTATGAGTAAGTGTGTTGCTATGTTTTATGACATTCGGCATCGCGTAGGTTTAGACTTGTCACACTCGCCAACAAACGTCAATATTAAAATGGTGGTTCCCGAATTTGGTGCTTAACTGCTGATAATTCCAATTTGCAAAGGGGAGCCTGTAGCTTAACCCAGTGGCACCAAGCAATGGCGTAATTGTGTCATGCCTTGCGAGGGAATTGGACCCCCCCTGAGTTTCTCTCCATTGCATTAATTGTTCATGAATTTAGGCAGGGGCGGATTTAACAAGGGTCCAAGGTGGGCACGTGACCCCCTGGACTTTTGGTTATTACTATTGGAGCCCCAAATATTAGTTTTTAATCTTATTTGGCATTTACAAATAATTCTAGTGTACTTTTTATATTTTAAACATATTGTAAACACTCTTACAAATTTGAAAGAAAAAGACTACACAATCACCAATTTATCCTTCAGTTATGAGTTTTTTATTGTAATAACTCGTGATGACATAATGCTTTTAATTTCACTAACAAATAATTTAAGAAAGAATTCAGCAACTAATATTGAACAAACCTGATTGGGATCTTGCTCTAAAACTATACATGAAAAACTTTAGGAATATAGTTTGTTGGCTTCTATTTATAAACATCTTTTGAGTACTATATGTTAGTACATATTTTTTGCTACAAAAGAGTATTTGTGTCCTCTATAAGTGTGTTGCGTTCGACTATAGAAAGAATTTTAAATAATTAATGTCCCCTCTGTACCAAATTTTTGGATCCGCCATTGAATTTAGGAATGATCTAGATGTGGGTTATTGAGAAACCCCAGCGTTTTTAGGCTGCTGTTTGGAAATTAAAGGGACAGCCATAAACTGTGGCGGGTCCAGGGAATAAATGGTGGGAAGTCCCATGTGCATGGCCTTTAGATAGGTGACAATCATAATGGCTCGACAGCTGTGCTTGAGTGGAAAGACATTGATACGGTTGTTCATTGCGTTGTGTTGTGATTTTTTAAATTTGCGCGGATTCCTAGCTTAATTTATAACCATAGTGACACTGTGGGGTCATTTAACGGAAATGAAAGGATTTTTAAAGCAAATTAAATGAATAGACATCATTCCGATGCACCCAAAAAAATGAATAGACAAAATCAATGGGCTGCCAACACGTTAATTAGCTTCTGAGGTCAAGCATTCTCAATTTCAAAACAGGATTTTCGAATGAGTGCTGGATAGGGCCTCGTCGAATGGAGTGAGTCGCATGCGGGGAGACTCGCACGTACGGTTAAACTTATCAAAAGACAATTAATCCTTGTTTTAAAAATGTTATTGAAGATTAAATGCTGGGTATAGAAATCTAGTAACTGGACCGCTGAGCTTTAACGGAAAACTTTATTCCGTCTATCCTGTCCACTCCCTTTTTTAATTAGAGGACACCTCTTTTTATTGTAAAACTGTTTTGTCTGTAGATGCAGGGCCCCCACGAGACGCTGTGTGTGAATTGTGCGTTATGTCTGAACCCAACAAGACTTTGTGAGTGTGTAGTTGAATTTGTAAATTGTATGCAAGTAGTGAAACTGTTACGGTGGACTCTTAGCCATATTCTTGATCGCCCAAGTTTCTTGACAATCTGATAGTTACCACGCCACTGGTCCCAAGTTCCCAACTTTGACAATCTGTCAACTTTTTTGTAGGTCCCCTAGTATAATATTGCATCATGCCATGCCATGGCACTGCAGTACTTCTTCTCTTTGGGGAGCATTTAAAATTCCATTCCAGCATAGTATTCCCTGGGCACGACTTTTGTAACCATTACTTTTGCAGTACGATAAAACTTTTTCATTATGCGCTAATAAATCAATTTGCTTCAAGAAATTTGGAAAAGACATTGTCACTAGATTTCTCCATTCTATTCTTTCACAACTTTATGTTATTCAAAACTTTTCAAGTTATTCTAATTTGCAACTATGCTGCTTTGATGCTCAGGATACGCGGCATTGGCCTTTGATTGAGCCCTTGCCTTCATATGGACGGGGGAGGGAGCGTCCTGGAGGAAGGTATATAAGCTTTATCCATGGAGATGGGCTTCGTGATGTGGTCATTACTGGTCAGTGTTGACATAATGCCTCTATTTTTTCATGATCACTTTCCAAAATAATTTTATGTATGCTTACTGTCAAACCGTAGCAAGTAACATATTGGTGGTGATAGTTTTTCTTGGTTCTGGTTTTTCTTGGTTCTGGGCGGTGGTGTTTAGGCCAGGAATGGTCGGCGTATGGGTGGCGGACGGTGGGAGGTCATGGCTGGTGGTGCGCTGGTGTATGGAGGCATTGGTGGTGCTAGTTTCTCTTGTTGGTGGCCGGCAATGGAGGATGAACATCCAGATGATGGTGGTGGTCGGCAGTGGAGGATGACCGTGTGGATGTTGGCGACGGTGTATGACGGTTTCTTTGGCGACTTGGAGAGGGGCGGTCAGTCCATCCTTGGGGCAGCAACAGGGGCTTGTTCCCCGGGTTCCGGCGGTGGTGGTGGCATCAGTCGATTCCTCTTCAAGTGGCCGGAGTGTAGCAGAGTTGGCGGCAGGGGCGGCACGACAATGCTTTGATGGGTGGCTATTTAGGGTTTTCAATTGGTTGGGCTTGGCCCATTTTATCTAGGCATTATTGGGCCTGGGTGTTTGATTTTATGAGCTAAATGTTTTATCTGGTTTTTTTTTTTACCCATGAGGGTGTTGGCCTTGTGCCTATTTGTTGGGTTTCCTCGGTTTATTTCTTATTGGGTCTCGGATTGGGTTGACGTTAGTTTTTTTGCTTGTTTGTTATTTCCTTGTCCTATTAGTCTTGTAACAATTTCAAGATTAATGAAATCTTTTTTGCCTTTCAAAAAAGAACATATTCCAATTTGCAGTGAACCTACTAAAACGATGAGTGTAGAAAACCTGTATCATTTGAGGATACACGCTCTCACAAATTTCGCACGCTATCAATTTTGTGATCCTAATTGCTTTTATTCGTCATCAACTTGATTTCTTTCTTTTCTAGTTCTTTCCACTAAGCAGTCATCAGTTCTTTTGATTGATAAAGTGATTCTGATTTCTCAGGCGAGAATGGAACAATTGATGGCCAGGGAGGTGTATGGTGGAACATGTGGAGGGATAGGATCCTACAATTCACTCGACCACATCTTATTGAGTTCGTGCACTCCAGGAGCATTATCATTTCCAACCTCATCTTCAAGAACTCCCCCTTTTGGAACATTCACCCCGTCTATTGCAGGTAATAAGGAATCTTGTAAATCTTTTCTCTGCAATGAAAATATGATAGACTTTATTGACATCACTTGTGTTCCTGTTCCAAGGAGTCTGTACTACAGATGTTCAGCCATTTTGCCTATGAGACAAGGCGAAAACCAGAAAATATCTGATAAAACATACTTTAGAGACATATATAAGTTGCAATCTGGCATTTCCCTACTGGGGTCGTTACAATTGTGATTCACGCATAACAGATAATAAGACTACCTCTCCATTGCTTGTTTCTCAGAAATTGAACTTGGATCTCTATGTACTCTCCCACAAAGTTCCTTCTGTCCTTGAAAAGTTTATCTTTTTGTCTGGGATGCTTGTGTATCCTTTTTATCACTAGTCGAAAGACTCAAAATTGACTTGTGTTTTGATAAGCATAAGAAAAGCCTTTTCAAATACACAATTACGAATGTATATAGGCATCGTTTTGTGAGCAGAATCAGGTTGTCTACAGTTTACCTCCCCACCCCCTCCCCTCTCAACCTGCTTTTGAGATTTACCAAGAAGCCTTGAAACGCATGTCACTTTTGATTGTACTAGGCAGCTGATAGTACCAGCTTTGCTGGCTATTTCCAAAATTTCTTGAACTCGTCTGTTTAATTTTACTACTTGATACAACTATGACTTCCCAAAAATAGCTAGGGAACTACTGTTAGTCGTTTTGACGGTTAATTTCTTCCAAACAGCAATGTCGTTATTCGATATTTGACCATATTGGCTCCAGCTGATTCTCCCAACACGGATGGCATTGATCCAGGTATGCTTCATAAAACCAATTGTGTTCTTCCTCTTACCCTATTATTTACGGATTCCATGATGGCATGATCTTTGTAAGCCATAGCCATGTGCTTTGCCATTAGACGGGATCACCTAAGTTTTTGGAATTAACAAGCACATATTACTATTTAGCTTTGCCCGGTCTTGCTGCATATGTAAACCAAGGCTTATTTGAATGCCTGGGAACGTAAAACGTTGCAAATTAACATTCACTGCGTAGATGGCCCGTAACTCGTATAGAGCAGTTCCCACCCCTCCCTACCATTGCTTATACCAAGGCAGCCTGGTTATGCACATTTGATTATTGAGGATGAGGGGAAGGGCATCCCAAATGTGTCTCCTCAGAAGAACACTAGATGCCAACTTGCCCTACTTGGGATATCTTGACTGATCGACGCTAGGTTTAGGTGGCATACCTTCATTGATTTTGACTCCAAATATACTGCTGATAAATTAATGACAGATTCAAGCAGCCATGTCTGCATCGAGGACTCCTACATTTCCACGGGAGATGATCTTGTAGCTGTGAAGAGCGGGTGGGACGAGTATGGAATTGCTTACGGTCGCCCAAGCAAAGACATCACCATCCGTCGGATAACAGGATCATCCCCATTTGCCGGAATTGCAATCGGAAGCGAAACATCCGGTGGAATCCAAAACATATTGGCTGAGCACATATCCCTTTTCAACATGGGTATAGGGATCGACTTAAAAACCAACATTGGTAGAGGAGGGCTCATTCGAAACATAACAGTGTCCGACGTGTACATGGAAAACGTGCAGAATGGGATAAAGATTGCCGGTGATGTGGGGGACCATCCGGACGACAAGTTCAACCCGTATGCCCTTCCGGTTGTTAAGGATGTCACAATTAAGAATGTGTGGGGTGAGAGGGTGCAACAGCCGGGTTCGATCCACGGGTTGACGAATTCTCCTTTTACTGGGATTTGTTTGTCTAACATCAACCTTCTTGGTGGAGCGGGACAAAGCAAGCCTTGGCAGTGTGGTGATGTCAGCGGTGGTGCTGTCAAGGTTAGCCCATGGCCGTGTTCGGAACTCACCACCACCCATCAGACTGGCGCTTGTTCCACTCCTTTCTGAGATTGTTCTGGGTTTTAACGGTTTTCAACTAGGTACTAAAAAAGACCCCTGAGGCCTTTGAATAGTGAATAGCTTGATTTTGTGTTCTCATCTTCTGTCCTTTCTTTCATCGAGGTTTGACGTTCATGTTTCATTCTTTTCATTTGTTAATTTAGTTGAGTTTCCACAGAAGAAATCTTCATGAATTCTTGTCATCTGCTAATGCCATGTTTCGGTCTAGTTCTAGTATTTACAAGGGAAGGAGAATCAAATTTCGTGTGCCTTAACATTTTTGTTCTTGTATAACGGTGATGGAATCTTGAGGATGCAACAAAACTGTGTAATAGGGAAAGTTTTTAGATTGGTCCAGGAGAGCACTACGAAGTTGAACCAATACTTGATGTAGCGGCCCATGAGGTCGACGTGAACCTCACATCTATGAGCAAATTCGTATATGTTGTGTTCTTAGTTTATGACATTTTTTTATCGGCAAAAATAAGTTTTTTTAAACTCGATAAGGGTACATCGAGCATCCAATAGAAAATTGGATGAAACACCAAATGGGCCAAACCCGAAACACCAAATGGGCCAAACCCAAAACACCAAAAAAAACATCCACATAGGGCTAAGCCCAAACACAAAACCTTAATCTAACAGACCGTAGTCATCCCCACCATCGGCCGCTGCCCCAACCAAACCGCCGACAACTCATCTACAGCCACTACCGCTGCCTCCAGAAACCAGCAAGAGAAGAAATCTCGAGAGCTCACCGAAATCTGAGTATCCAACATTCATCGGCAGCATCAACCCAAACCTCCAATGTAGCCGTCACCGAGAAGTTCATAGTTTATAACATTGCTACAAGCTACTGTAATTCATTAACCCAAAACTAGAAATAACTCTACTTGAAACCCAGATGAATTACAAGAAATAAAAAACACAATCCCGACGAAATCTTCGAAATAACTGTTAATACATTACTCACACCTCCCATGGATGCAAAATTATTTACACAGAATCAACAACACAGATCCACGTCCAACAACATTACATGCAGATTAAATAAACTGCTTAAAATGAAAAAACACAATACATGCATATCTAAGACTCATATAGTACAAGCAAGCACACACCTACTATATGATCATTACACGAATGCGCAATGCTACATATATAGACGCGAGTACGCAGATTCAGACACAAATGATCAGAACATACGATGCACGTGGATTCTACACACATCTACACGCGGCTAGATGGGAGGCTGATCCACGGGACGGTTCTGAATATATTTGTATCTAGTAGATCTGTGCAACTCCGTCTCCCTGTGTAGCAATTTTGTATTACGAATCTCGAGGAATTTAAAAGTTGTTGTGGAAGAAGTTACGGATTCCGTCGAGGAAACCACCACCACCACCTCCCTCACTCTCCTCCCTCCTCTCCTCCACTTCGTCACGGCGGATAAACGGCCTCCTGATGAACCTCTCCTCAGCGAACCTGTCGTGATGATCATGATCATGATCATGATCATGATGGTGATGGTGATGGTGATGCCTTCCAAAGAAGGGAAACCACGGCCTCCCTTCGTGCTCGCCATGGTGGTGGTGGTATTTCATCAACCGCGGACGCACGGCTAAGCCGTGGCCGTGGAACATCTCCCGATCGAACTCCTTCCTCTCGCCGCCGTGGAACATCTCCGGATCAAACTCCTTCCTCTCGCCGTCGCCGCCGTGGAACATTTCCCGATCGAACTCCTTCCTCTCGCCGTCGCCGCCGTGGAACATCTCCCGATCGAACTCCTTCCTCTCGCCGCCTCGGAAAAACTCAGGATCGAACTCTTTCCTCTCCCCACCTCGGAAAATCTCGCGATCGGACTCCTTCCTCTCGCCGCCGTGGAAAAACTCAGGATCGAACACCTTCCTCTCACCGCCTCCTAGTATCATGTCGTTGCCGTACGACATCTGGCGGCCGTGGATCCGTGGCCTCATCATCATCCAGTGGTGGTGGCATGGGCGGCGGAAATGACGGTTGATCGGCCTGAATCTTACGACCGTCATCACTCGGCTCAGATCCAAGGTTTGAGTCTCAGGTTCTTCGACAGCCTTCTTCTGCCCATCTACGGCTGCTACACCGTAGATTTCGTTCTCGACTGGCTCCTGATCCTCTTCAACGCCTTCTGCGCCGTCGTTTTCGCCTTCGACCGGCTTGTGATCCTCTTCTTCTGCGTCGTTTTCGCCTTCTACCGGCTTCTGGTCCTCCTCTTCGGCAACCAAACGGTTTTCGCCTTCGACTGGCTTCAGATCCTCTTCTTCGGCTGCTACGCCGACGTCGTTTTTTTCGATCTCGACTGGTTTTTGATTATCAGCGATTTCAGGGGTGTTTGGTTCATAGATCGGCTTCTCGCTGGGGAGGAGAAGCATCGGCTTGACGACGTCATTTTCCCGAAGGGGAGTTGCGAGGTCAAGAAAGGTGACGTCATTTTCCGGGATATCGAACGGAGTACGAGCGCACGAGAAGGCGAATAAGAGGGAGAGGAGGGTGAGGGTACAAGCGACTTTCGCCATGTTTGAGGCCTGAGATGAGGAAGTAAAACAGGGTGATTGTGTATATATAGAGACTAGGTTCAAGGTCTCGTGGCTAGCACGAGTTTTATGCCTATGTATTTTAATTCAGATTTTAGGGACTCAAATGCGTAAGCAACAAATTCTAGGGACTTAAATGCGTAAAGCAACAATCTCCAGGGACTCAAATGCGTAATTTAGCCATATATAGCCAAAAGACCAAAAAGACATAGCATTGTGGCAAAATTACAAAAAAATCAACGAGACAATTTCCAATCGGAGGGTAAAATTGGCAAAATGTGGCATTTGACCAAACACAAAAAATTTTTGGTCTCTCTTTTATAAGCCTCCGGAGGAGGATATGAATAATGCTAGATACATTAAATAATTTATTTTCTTTGTCCCATTTTGTTTGTTAGTTTTAGTAGATCGTGTTTCGTTTCAATTGCTTATATCTTTGAATATGAATTTCAAGAAATATTGAATATAGATCTTGTGTTATAGTTCTTGATGATTTCTATTATACGAAATTTCCAAAATCATGAAAAACAATATGGAGTAAAAGTTATAAGCGTTTAACCGATGACACGATCTTCAAAAATTAACAAACAAAATGGGACAGAGAGAGTACAAATTATTACACTGAAAGTACACATGTCATTACCACATCAATACATGGATGCACTCACGTCCACTAAAAGAATGCCACGTGTAAATTTAGTACATTAGTTGATACGTTAGTTAGCGAATATTTCTAGATCGCCATCACGTGGTGCTCCAGGACAATCTAAGACGAACTAATATAATTATTCAAACACTCCTGAATCACGGCCATGTGCAGTGGCGTAGCCAAAAATTTATATAAGTATAGGCACAATAATCTATTTTCTTTTTAAGAATCTAAGACACTTAATTAATTTTTGTTTGTATGATTTCTTCAAGATTCTTATTTAAAAAAAGTTTTTTACTTTCCTTGTTATCTTAAAGTTGCTATGAAGAAAAAAAGATCAAAAGAGCCATATGTCTGAAACAAATTTTTTAATTTCCATAACCATGTTCACGTGTAAGATAAGTAAATTTCCGTTTGTATATTATTGATAATAAATTCAAGAAGAGTAAGTAAGAGAGAGAAGGGAAAAGGTGAAAACAATCTAACTTGACTTGCATTTTGAGGCGAGATAGTAATTATGATTGCATAAACGCGTAATAATTTGAAGGTTAAAATTAAGTGTATGAAGGCTTAGTCATGAGTACTAGTAATCATTTAGTGGTCATGAAATACCGTCAACGCAGTATCCTAACATCTTGCTCCATCACATATTTAGGTGAAAATCATAAATTTAGAACTGAGCCTCACATGAATATGTGATGGAAAAGGGTGTTAAAGACACTATATAACAGTGTCCTAAAATCATATAATTATTTTCTATTTATGAAGTTGATGCCAACAATATTAGTTACACCATGTAAGAAAATAAAAAAATTTACTCCCAAAATCCAGTGTTGTGGGCACGGGCCCACACTAGTCCTAAACTACCTCCGCCGCGGGCCATGTGTTAGTGCAAGACAATCTAACACCACACTCCTGTGAAATTTATTATTATGCGTAAATTTGTAGTTCTTGAATGATCCAGTGCACTAGTAGCTATGCACTTGGTTCGGGCAGTACGGGCAGCTGGTGGGAATGGAAGAAGGGTCTAATGAATGATTGGAATAACGAGTTTTCCCGTGGAGATTGGATCTGAGCTAAGACGAAAGCGAGATTTTTTTTCCAAAGACACGACAATTCGAACCTCGGAGTTGACTTTTGGTGAGCTTTATAATAGTTGATCCTGCTTGGAAAATGCTAACGTGTGTCCAATATTGAAATGTGTAAAAAATATATAGAAATATGTGAAAATATATTGAAATGTGTAAAAGGTATATTGGAGTGTGTGTTTTTTTTATTTGTATATGTGCTTATTGCCCATTGGGCACACGTTAGCAAGATCCATCTTGCTTATACTAGTAGCTTTTTTTTTTTTTTTTTTCAGATTGAAATTACGTCCTTAGTTATGATGATTCTGGGTATCGATTCAGGGTTATTGAAACACCGTCACATGAATTATAATGACCCCGGGGAGCGTTTATTCAGTGTTCTTGAAACACCGTTCACATGACTCTCGTGGTTTTTTTAGAATTCTCTCAAGTCTCAATCATGCATTAGTATAAGAGTTCCCACACTTTGGCCTGGGGCCTATGAAATTATATGGTGGAGAAAAGTCCTATAACATTAAATACCGTTGACTTCAAGCACTTTTTATTTTTTCCTAGCTTGGATAAAACACGCATTAATTAACATAATATCGTTGGTGGAGTACTAGTTCGACTTAGCATCATGATTTTTTTATTTAAGGAACAAGAGTGTAATTATACTTAATCCACTTAATTATTATGGTTTATATGTGGTCGTAGAATCATAAATTGCTTGAGGTGGTAGTTTTATGAAGTAAAAGCTACAAGACAGATTTTGTTCTGATTACGTTTTAGTATGGAAGTTGAAAATTCAGAAAATGTGTCTTTCCCTTGTCAACCTCTTTCTCGAGCCAAATATAATAAAAGAATAAAAATGGCGCGTACAATAAATAAAAACAATTTGGTAATAAATGTCTCTTTGTGTTTTACTGCACTAACATTTTATCGTTTTAAGAGTAGGTCCACATGTTCTTTCGTGACAGAATGACATTACGAAGTCATTCTTTAGCTTGCTACAATTTTAAAAAGCTAAGCAATAGCAATATTGTTGCATAAGCGTGGTGTCATTTTAACCCAATCTTAAATTTAGATAATGGAATTAAATCTTCACTCAGTGCAAATTAAATGGTTTGGATGATGTGAAAAGTTTCGTAGTTGCTAAATTGGATGCTAAATATGATACCACGAATGACATTGTGAAAGTTTGGCATGCATTAAATTTGTTACAAGGGTGGAGAGTTTTAACCATTCTTAATGCCAAATTTTAGCTTTGAATGAGATTTGGCACATTAATGGTGGAGTAGCTCTAAAGAACGAAATTTCAAATAGAAGAGAGAATACGATTTTTAAGGTTTAGCTTAAGGTAGAACGTTATTGAATTCTAATCAGTCACTATAAGAAATGTTTTCAGATGCTTGTGCGAAGTTAAAGACTGAAAATTGTTGAAATGAATAAAGGAGGCTGATAATGTCAAAACCCTTTTTTGTTCATGCCAAAACTCTTTCATTGCATGACTTAATTGTCTCCCACTTTTAAAATGAACGATAAAATATCCTATGCGATTTCAAGGGGCATTTTTGTAAAGCAAGTGGTGTAGTGGAGGGCAATTAAATCATGCAATGAAAGAGTTTTGCCAGGAACAAAAAGGATTTTGGCATTATCAGTTCCCTGAATAAATTGTCTAGATCGCTTACTGCATCTATAAAATACAAAGTTAAAATTGTTTTATTTTGTACACCTAAAACAGGTATGTTCTCGGAGTATAGTCACGTTGTGCTCCAAAATACTTTAACACCATTTATTCTTATAGAGTTTACGATAAAACGTATATAAATCTTACATAAATGTGTGGTTTTGGATTAATTCGGAATACCACGTAGCCTTTTCCTTGGCCTTGCCTGCCTAGTACAACCGGTCTTTTGCATCTTCAACCGGGGAAGATTCATATCGGGACGAATGAACTACTCCTACGTGTCATCAAAGGACAGATTAGTCATTGGATGTCTGGACGTATAAAAAAATCGGTGGGGTAACAACATTCACATGTGCCCATAGAAAAAAGAAAGAGGTTAATTCTGCTTACACATCTCTTAAACACATTATTCAACTACCTGATAGAGCGAGCTCCATAACGTATTTTGATAGTCTGAACTATTTATTTTTTAGCTCTCGACATATATTATCCATGCAAAAAATTAAGTTAATCTAATTAGTAGCAATCTTAAAAAAATTACTCTCTCCGTCCCTTTTATAATGTGTACATTTCCATTTTGGGATGTTCCTTAATAAATGTGTGTTTTGAAAAGTTAGTTGGTACATTTCCAATTTTGCCCTTAAAAGTAGATTTTTTTTTAAAAAGTTAGTGGGTATTATTATATTGATAAGGGTAATTAATGGAAAGTAGATGTAAAAATTGATGTGAGAGAAAAATAATTGGAATTCCCAGGTAACACACTTAAAAAGGGATGGAGGGAATACATTTTTTTGAAAAAAAAAACCCTTAAAGTACTTATTAATAAATTGATTCGAATCATGCTCATATAACTATCCGATTCACATAATTTTTTGGATGAATAATTTATACATTTAGAACTACAAAATAATGAATATCTTGAGTTCTCAAAATATGTTACGGGATGACACGCTACTTAGTGGTGTGTGAGAGAGATGGGTTCAAAATGGTGTAAACGAAACAAAATTCTAAAAAAAATAAAAAAATAGGGAATTAATATTGACACTCTTTATTTTGTCTATATTATGTGAAGTTACTCAATCATCCTTATACTTTATAATTATATTTTTCTCTTTATTTGAAAATGGTTGAGATAACCCTTAAAGTACAACGGGTGACTTTTAGTAATTTCATCTAATATAAATAAAAAAGAAAGTGTAAATGTCAAAATAGAAAGAGGTAATATCAATTCCCAAAGATACTTAGCGAAGGAAAGAAAGAGGAAGCAACAAGCAAGTGGCAACAACATTTACGCAACAACCAACGCGTTTGATGAGGATAACGGTGACCGTTGACCCCAAGATGATGACAAACTGGAAGTGAGAGATTCTTCAAAAACATGGAGGAAACTCACAAAATAGGGGGACCATTATTTTCTGTGGGCACCCAAGTTGAATGTACAGGTGAAAGAAAAATTTGGGTGCAAATAGGGTATGGGTAACGTGGTATCCATGCGGTGCATCCGAGTCATCTAGAAATGCATTCGACGATCCGGATTGAAATGCACTTTTTGTTTTTTGTTTTTTTTTTATAAATTTGGATGACATTTTCAATCCGGACTGTTGGTTACAACTTACAATATTGAATGGCTCGGATGCACTAAGAGAGTACCACGTGATACCTCCCCGTACCCAAATTCTTCTCGTGAATTAGAATTTGAAATAGTATTAGATCAATTACTTACATTTGTTCAAAAACAAATACACATTTAATTGAGTTGACTTTTGGTGAAGTCACTCAAGAAATTATTTTAAAATTGATTAACAGTTTGAATTATAAGTATGGACCTTAAAAGTGGACCCCATGCGACATTTATCTGTACATTTAATGTCACTACCACTAGCATTGGGGGAAAAGGGGTATTGCCTAGCATTAGGGGAAAAAGAGTCTCGCTCCTCTCAAATCCCTTCAAATCGATTGGAGAGGCCCCGAATTTTTTTTCTAATTACGCTACAATGATTGGTCATATTTTTAAACTCATTGATGGAATCAAGCATGCCAAAAATCAAGTTGAACGTTTATCACTTGATATGATTTCAAAGCATATTTATATAGTAGAAAAGGGTTTTGTTCCAGTGTTGCAATCTAATTTTCTGCAAATTAATGTTTTCCAAATGTGTTTTAAAATCATATCAAATGATGTCCATTAAACTTTGATTTTTGGTATCTATGATGTTTTCAATGAGCTAAACAAAATGAATGATCTCGATCAGTGATGTGAAATTGTAAAAAACTATTCTTTTTAATCCATTTGAAGGGATTGATTGATGAGGAGCTGGAGTGTTGGACTCCTCAAAGAAGGTTGGATTCTATTTGGTTTCAATTTCTATAAATTAATAATTGGGTAAGTAAAGATTCCTTGTAAACATGAGACGTTAAAAAAGGTTGGATTCTGTTTTATTTTTAAATTTTTCAGTAGTTTTTGGAAAAGATTCTTTGTAGGTTCTCAAAAACCACTTCGATTGAAAAAATGAAGAGATAATGAACAAATGAGTAGCTTTACGCCTGCATGTATTCGTTTAACAAGACAAAAGAAATGAAAGTATATTTTCATAGAACATGTAATCTTCATAGAATTTATAGTGATAAAAGATTCATAATATGTGTTGGAGAAAATATATGGAATAGGAATTTCTGGTAGAATAATAATTCTAATTAATCAAATTAAGGAAATTAAATAGATAGAGAAAGGATTAGAAAAGCCTGTGAAATGTGGTCGAGGCACGCGAAACGCGCTCTCCTTAGGAAAGATACACCCCCTCCTGCACGGGATTGAATGACGCTCCTTTCCCAAGATACAACGACCTTTGAGTTTTCTTCTATGCAGCGAATTAAATTCACGAACCATTTGTTTCCCAACACTCAAAATAATAGAGAAAAGTAATCTTCAATATATAGAGAAAGAACCAACAGAAGACTTGTTAGACATTCGGTAGTCTAGCATTGCTTTGAAGATGGGAAAAGTAAAATCTTTAGAGTTGCCGTGGCGGATTAATTTTGTCTTTATTAAAAATAGAGTTTTAAATATAATTTTGTACTTTTTAAATTCATCTCTTTGAGAAAAATTAATAATTTATAAAAAGTTGATGCAAAACAAGTAAATGTGAATTTTTTTGGATAAAAACAAGAAATTAATCCATGTGGCTTATCAAGCCGAAGTGCCGAAGCACCCAACTGTTTGGAGCTGTCGTTTGGGCCGAAAGTCAGTCTTTTTGTAGTAGGCCATTTGTTTGGGCCTTAATGGGCTTCGATCTTGTCATCAGTTTCTTGTACCACAACTGTCGAAGACGGGTACCATTTCGTGGAGTACCCTACTTGGGACCAATTTTGTTGCTTTCCTTATGGTCTGTGGGGTGTGATTAGAATTAAAATCGTCATTGCTTATGCGACCCTCATTTGTCGTAAAATTAGATCCATCACGATTCTATTTGACGATCGTCCTTAATCGTTCATTTGTGTAAATTTCTGTATATAGGGATATAACTTATCAAAATTTTAAGATTTAATAAAGAGTGTTGATACAATGGATTATATTTCTCTTAATATAACTGTAAGACAAAGTTCATCCAAGATTAGAATATCATACTCAAAATAATAAAATAAGTAATATAAAGCATCATCGGTCCGGTGCGAATTATTTCAATGAATCTAGTCTTTTGGATATTCTGGACCCATGACATCCAAAGAATCAAATTTCACATTATTTTAATAGAATGCAAGCAACAAAGGCCCTTCCATAAATAAATAAATAAAAAGCGGCAAAGCCTCCAAACCAATGGAAAAACATCCAAAATTTCAACAAATTCATTTCATTTTTTTAGAAAAATTGTAAAAGAAAAATAGAAATCAATACCTTAAATAGAGTTTTATGTAGGGATAGCAATTCAATCCGTCCCGCTCTAAACCCGCCCTACCTCACCCCGATAGGGTAGGGTTTTTCTATGTTTTTGGGTAACGAGTAGGGGCAGGGGTGATTTTAGAAAACTTGCCAGGGTTAGTCACCCCCGCCCCGATATACCCGCCCCGACACATATGTATTAGGGCTGTTCATTTAATCTGGATCCGATCACCCGACCCGACCCGACCCGAGAAAATACAAAACCGATCCGTCCGATCAGGTCATTCGGTCGGGTTCGGTTGTAATAAATTGAAAACTCCAATCTTTCGGTCGGGTCACGGGTTGGTGGATTTTTGTTCGGGTGGACCCGATCCGACCGAAAACTAAAATAGAGTATAAAAGCTCCAGACTTCTGTAACCCTAAAAGTAATCGCCTG
>JAXBDA010002662.1:0-40559 GCA_036023075.1 Gaultheria prostrata | reverse complement strand
TTATAAGACCACGTGGGCCTTTTTGAAATTTCCACCAGCTTGTTCATGAAATATCATTTTCAAATATTCCTTTTATAAAAGCCTCTTACTTTGTCGGCCAATAAATGATAGCTAGCTGCATATCTATGTGGCCCTTGCATAAATTAATCTTTCCTTTGTCTTTAGACTTTGCACATCTTCCGCAACACACGGTCCAATCCAGCAAAACAATCTGAAAGCTTTTCGCCATTTCTTACTTTGGAGAAGCTCTATATGAACGTTGCAAATCAGTGTATGATATATGCGGCTCAACGAATATATTGTGCTTTTACAAAAAATTCAATTTGCTGCTAGAAGATTTTGACCTCAACGGCAACAATATTTACTTCACTTCTCTACACTTCATTTTCATATTATTTGTGAGCTTTGAGAGCAAATTTGTGTATCACTCTTTGAGAGAGATTTATTTTTCCACACCACAAATTTCTATCAGTGTTGTATTGAGAGTTAGAAAAATTCTCAGAGAGCTACTGCAGAACTGGGTTTTGTTCTGTGAGTGATTTTAGAGTTTGGGAGATGAACTCTAGCGGTTCGGCTAACTCCTCGGGAAAGTTAGTGTTGCAGTTGTAAGGTTTAATCGGCACCAAAAGTTGGTTGTTGGATTAGTAAAACAACAACTCCTTAGTCCAGTGGACTAGGCTGGGCAGTGGACAAAGCTCAGATAGAACCACTATATATAGCTGTGTGATATCTCTCTCCCTTAACTCTTTTTTTTTGTTGTGCAAATTATTTATTCATTTGCTTTGCTATTTATTTTTCTCATTTAATTAGAAATTTTTTATTTGGGGAATTATTGTTAGCAACTCTATTCACCCTTTATTCATTTGCTTTGCTATTTATTTTTCTCATTTAATTAGAAATTTTTTATTTGGGGAATTATTGTTAGCAACCCTATTCACCCTTTATTCATTTGCTTTGCTATTTATTTTTCTCATTTAATTAGAAATTTTTTATTTGGGGAATTATTGTTAGCAACCCTATTCCCCCCCCCCTAGGTTGCCTTCTGGGTAATAGAGTCAACTCACGTCTCTCCCAGTTTTAAACTTCTTATACATTCATTTCCCCACAGTGTCTCGTGTCATGCATTCACAATGCTAGATTCGGTTTTTTAGATTCAAATCTTTGTTAATGTAAGTCATTTCTACATAACAAAAGTGCAAGTTTTTATAAAAACCATAAATGATATCCATGTCATAAATAAAAAAGTACATCCATCCGAGGGCAAGACAAGCCAAATATCACTAGCCCTACTAATGTGGCACGTAGGCCACATCCATGAGAAAAAGAAAGAAAGCCTGACCTACCTAGTCAAGAGCGGGGCCTCTTCTGCACCCGCGGCCTAAACTCCTCAGACTCAGCAGGACCGGTGTCCTCCTCCTCACTGCTCTCTACCTCTCCCGGTTGGAAAAACCACTGTGGTGGTGGAGCTGAACTCCCCGGTGCCCTCCCTCCCGGTTTCTCAGCTGAAGACTGGTGGTCTCAAAGAACTCTGTTAGAAGGAGGAATCACAGGACCACCTCCAGCTTGCTTCATCAATGGCCTCCCATGCTCAGTCCTCGGAGGTGGGGACATACTCTGCACAAGCAAAGAAATTCCATCAGTATACAAGTTCGATATACAAGTCTAAAAGCATGAAATACAATAACAAAGGCATAAGGATTACCTGAGAAGTCTCTCTGCCAGGAGAAGGGCTACGGCCAGCCCTACGCCCTACTCCTCCAACCCCTCTACTAGCTCCTCTGCCTGTATCAGCACCACCACCACCTCTTCGGGCACCTCTGCCTGTGTCAGCACCCCCGCCTATGGCTCCACGAGTTCCAGCACTGCTTCCTTTGGCTCCACCGCCCCTGTCAGCGCCACTACCACCGCGGGCTCCACCTCTAGCTCAACGAGCTCCTCCGCCACCACCTCTGGCACCTCTACCTCTGCCAAGTCCACCCTCTCTGATTACCACCCCTGGCTCAGCTCGGGGACGCACCTCGGGGACATCGCCTATCATCAGCCGGTGCACTAAAGCCTCTAAGTCAAGAATCAGCTGATAAGATGAAGACGCCCAGCTAGCAGGGATCTACAAAAACAACACGGAAAAGCGTTAACAGGTATTTCAAATAATGCTTAAGAAAATGCAAACTAAAAATGTGTTTTCTTTCTTTTACAGGTTACCTGAACAGAGGCAAGGTCAAGTGGAGGTGCAACAGAAGGAACCTCAAACACTCCCATCATCCCGCCAACCGTCTGAACCTCTATCTCTCTCTTCAACACTAGCAAAGCTCTCTCTGCCTCCATAGCTGCTATAAGTCTCTCCATGTCCAGGAAGCTAGCCAGGTAGTCAGTCAGAATGCCCTCTGGAGAGGGTAAAACCCGTACACCCTCTTGAGTGCCCTAGCTCGGCTATACAACATGGATGTACCCTTCAGGGGGGCCGAGCTATAAAGGCCACGAGTAGGACCAGGCGCGCAATACATAGTTCACCATGGCACCACGATAAGGTGCAAAGTCAGGCCGAGCTACGAATATCTCGATCCTAGGATCTACAGATCAGCAACAATCTAGCCGAGCTATGTGGCAGCACAGCTACACTGCTATTGGGCTAACAGAACAGCAAGGCATTCTGGAATGGTCTAGAATACTCTCTTACGTGATAAGAGGCGTATCCCTTAATTCAAGGAGATAACGTGAGCATTCCATATTGAATAAGGAAGGAAGAATCCTAATAAGAGTCAGACTGCGTGTACATATGGGAAGAGGTCCTATATGGAAAGGAGTCACATTGGCCGTGGAAGACCATTACGGTAATGCCACCGTACCTAATAGGATGAGTCCTATTAGGAAAGGTTTCCTAACGTGATAAGGAAACTAGGGCAATAAGGATCCTTGATCAACAAGCTAACCTATGCCTATAAATACATGCATTATGCCTACGGTGAAAGGTACGCTGTAACTCATTGTTATATGCATTGTCTTTGGCTTAATTAGTAAATCCCATTACTAACTTAAGCATCGGAGGGCCTTTGCCATCGAGGGAAAAGGTGCTCTAACTGGTTCTTATCTTGCAGGTTTAGAGGCACCACCAAGATAAGAGAAATCTACCCTCTACAATTGGCGCCGTCTGTGGGAAAAGAACAAAAAAGCTCTGTTTTCTGTCACTACGAAGAACATCAACAATGGCTGAATCAGAACCAGCATACCCCACTCCCAAGCATGAGATGCCACGGGATGATGGATTAGTCACACCAGTGACTAAAACAAAGGAAGGAAGGACACCTACAGTCCCAACCGTGCCACGTGTTGGGCCGTTATAGAGTCCAAGACATACCGAAGTACAGGGACCCTCAGGAACGATCCTCGATCCCTGAAAGGTATGAGAAAAGGCAGACCCATTCGGGTGAGAGGAGAGGTCGGAGTCCGCCACGTGAGGGGAGGAATTCTGGCAGGAAATCTCTCGAACACGGGAAGAGTCGCGATCGACGGGAGCAAGAGGCCGAGGAGTTGGCACAACAACTTGCCCGACGAGAACGGGAAGTTGAAGACTTGAAGCAACGCCTCAAAGAGGTGGAGAATGATCTCCACTCTCGTTCTCACACCGTGTAGAGAGAGGAGCCAAGGAGGGCCAAGGACCGTCGGCCACGGGAAAACCTGTCCACAGGAAGGAAGGAATCTCCACGAAAAAGGAGAGAGAGGAGCCACTCCCACGAGAAGAGCGGTGGGAAGAAACATGCTAGGGACAGATACGAGAGATCTGGTTCCAATGAGCAGAGGGCCAGGGATCGTTATGGGGATGCTCGCCCAAAGGGTGGCCCAAAAACTACACAAGAGGCAGCAAAAGAGGCCTTAGGGCAAATAGCAGCCTCTCCCCTTGCCTACTGGATTAGGACGGAAAGGATGCCGAGCAGGGTCAAGCATGGCATGTTCGTGCTCTATGAAACGAACACCGACCCCGTCATGCACATCCAGCACTATCAGCAGGCCATGTTCATGCACGAGAACGATGATGCCGTCCCATATAAGATGTTCCCTTCCAGTCTCGGGAAGGTGGCGCTCAGTTGGTATCACAAGCTACCTGAGGGATCAATACTTTGTTGGGCTCAGCTTGCTAAGGAATTCTGTGCACGATTTCTCACAAGCCGTGCTGCCCCAAAAACTTTTGATGTCTTAACGGCAATGAGGCAGAACGATGAGGAGACCTTGAGGAAATACAGCAAGAGGTATTGGGAAACTTTCAACGAGATTGAAAACTGCAGTGAAGAGTACGCTCTGGCAACATTCAAAACAAGCCTACCCATGCATAGCAAGTTACGAGAATCACTTACTATGCACCCGGTCAAGACCGTTGCCAAAGTTATGGAGAGAATCCAAGAGCACGCCTGGGTAGAGGATGACATCATCCGTTCAGGAGGCAAGATTGTGTCAGGACGGCTCCAGACCCCCCCAAAGAAGCCTCTGGAGTCCAAAGTGTATAAAAAGGAATACAACACTGGCAAGAAGGAGTTTGGGATAGGGAGGAAGGACGTCCCGGATCCAAAGTCCTACTTTTGTGTATTGGCAGCATTCAACATGCCGATCTACAAGATGTACCGCATCAAAGACCAGCCATGGTTCAGAAGGCCACCAAAGATGACCGGGAACCCAATGAAGAGGAGAGCCACCAACCAGCATTGTAGCTACCATCGAGATTGGGGCACATGACTGAGGACTGTGCGGAGTATAAGAAGTTTTTGGACGAACAGGTGGCTGCAGGGCACCTAAAGAAGTTCTTGGCAGACGAGCAGCAATGCACCGAGCAAAATGAGGATTTGGATTGTGATAAACCGCCAAAGGGGACCGTCCATATGATACATGGACTCGCGACCCCTTACACAAGCAACGAGGTTCGGCATGTACGCCGACTGAACAGTTCACAAGAAGCGTTGAAGCTCGGCCTGAAGCGAACAAGGGAAGAGGGAGTAGTGGAGCTTCCCATAACTTTTTCAGACAAAGACTTGGAGGGAGTCACTCTTCCACACAATGACGCTCTAGTCATAACCCTACGAATAGGGGAGTATGACGTGGAAAAGATTTTGGTTGACCAAGGGGCGAGCACGGAGATCATGTATTACAGCACCTTCAAAAAGATGAACATGCGTGTCAAGAGCCTCAAGAAGAGCTTGACACCACTGGTCAGCTTCAGCTCACACCCGGTGTGGCCGGTAGGGAAGGTGACCTTACCAGTACGAGCAGGATCAACCGTACTCAAAACTGATTTCCTGGTAGTAGATCTTCCGTCCACCTATAACGTGATTATAGGCAGGACATGGATGCATAAGATTAAAGCAATACCATCCACCTACCACCAGAAAATCAAGTTCCCGAGGCCAGATGGCATCGAATTGATCAAAGGGGACTAGAAGGTGGCTGACCAATGTTTCAATATGATTTTGAAAGGAGCACCGAAACCTCAGTATGTGCAAACTGTGGAGGTCCCTGATCAGCCGACCTTGGAAGACGTAGGGGGTGATCCGAACCGTAAAGTTGTGGAAGGATTGAAGAAGGTACAGGTTGACGAAAATGACCAGGAGAGGTATTTCTTGATCGGTGAAAACTTAGCCGAGCAAGAGGAACGAGAATTGGTGGATTTCTTGAAGGACCACATGGACGTCTTGGCCTGGACACCACAGGAGATGCCAGGAATTGACCCCGAGGTCATTTGCCACCATCTGAACGTAGACCCACAACATAAACCTGTGATCCAGAAGAGGAGGAGATCGGCACCACAACACGCAGACGCTGTGATCGAAGAAGTTGACAAGCTGCTCGAAGCAGATGCAATCAAAGAGGTGTACTACCCGGAATGGTTGGCCAACACTGTTGTGGTTAAGAAGAAAAATGGGAAGTGGAGGGTGTGTGTGGATTTTACCAGCCTAAATAAAGCATGCCCAAAGGATAGCTTTCCACTCCCCAGAATTGACCAGTTGGTGGATGCAACGGCAGGTTATGAACGGATGAGTTTCCTTGACGCATACCGAGTATACCATCAAATAGCCATGTATGAGCCCGATAAGGAGAAGACTTCCTTTATGTCCCCAAGGGGTTTGTACTGTTACAAAGTCATGCCCTTTGGGTTAAGGAATGCAGGAGCAACATACCAACGCTTGGCCACCATCATGTTTAAGGAGCAGCTAGGCAAAACCATGGAGGTCTACATAGATGACATGGTAGTAAAGAGCAAGATAAAACAAGGGCACTTGGCCGATCTAAAGGAGACCTTTGACATACTGAGAAGGTATAAATTAAAATTGAATGCTTCAAAGTGTGCTTTTGGAGTCAGCTCTGGGAAGTTCTTGGGTCACTTAGTAACCAGGAGAGGGATAGAGGCTAACCCCGATCAAATCACCGCTTTGAGGAGTCTTGAGAGTCCCAGGACTACGAAGGAAGTCCAGAAGTTAACAGGGATGGCAGCGGCATTGAATCGGTTCATTAGCAAGTCCTCTGACAGGTGTAGGCCTTTCTTCCAGTTGTTAAAGAAGCGCGAGGGGTATGAATGGGAAGCCGATCAAGAGCAGGCGTTTGTAGAGCTAAAAAAGTACTTATCTTCCCCACCTTTGCTCTCGTCTCCAGATGTTGGGGAACCGTTTATACTGTACCTATCAGTATCTGAGCATGCCGTTAGGCTCGGCACTCCTACGAGAGAGGAAGACCGAGCAAGCACCCATCTACTTTATAAGCAAGGTGCTATTGGAGGCAGAGACAAGATATTTACCACTGGAGAAGTTGGTGTATGCCTTGGTAACATCTTCAAGGAGGCTGCCACACTATTTCCTAGCTCATCCAATTACGGTGTACATTGAATACCCGCTAAGGGCAATACTAGAGAGGGCGGATTTATCTGGGAGGATCTCGAAATGGTTCGTAGAGATAAACCAGTATAGCATAGATTACCAACCAAGGACGACCATAAAAGGACAGGTCTTGGCAGACTTTGTGGCTGAATTCTCACCACGGGTGGCACCACCACCTCCACTCCACGAGAAGGAGTCAGGGCCAGAGATGCCTATATCAAGTGCCAACCAGGACCCAACAGAATGGAAGCTCTTTGTTGATGGCTCGTAATGCAACAAAGGAGCGGGGGCAGGTATCGTACTTATCTCCCCATAAGGGTTGGTTCTGGAGCAAGCAATTAGATTTGGGTTCAGCGCAACGAATAATGTTGCTGAATATGAGGCCTTGTTCGCTGGCCTTGGGAGCGCTCGAGAGCTAAAAATTCAGAGGTTGAGAGTATTTTGTGACTCTCAATTGGTGGTAAATCAATTATCAAGGGAATACACCGCAAGGAGTGAAAAGATGGCAGTTTATGTGGAAGCAGCCAAGGATCTATTGGATAAATTTGAGGTCGTCCATATCCAGCAAATCAGCTCGGGCCAGAACGCTCATGCAGATTCACTCGCTTGCCTAGGGTCAGCAGTGCAAACGGAATTCAAAAGGTCGGTGGTTGTGGAATACCTCGGCGAACCGAGCATTGGTAGATCGATAGAATTGGTGATGGAGACTGACCTAGGGCTGAGCTAGATGGACCCGGTTATTGCTTATTTAAAGGATGGAATGCTACCAGAAGACAAGAGGGAGGCACACAAAATAAAGGTCAAGACAGCCAGATTTTGGCTCTCCCCAGAAGGTAAGCTTTACAGAAAATCTTATTTAGGCCCTTATTTGTTGTGTGTGCACCCTGCCTTGGTGCAGAAATTTTTACACGAGATACATGCTGGGACATGCGGCGGTCATACTAGCGCACGGTCCATCGCCCACCGAGCAATCTCGCAAGGGTATTGGTGGCCATACATGCAGGAGGATGCAAAGCTGTTCGTCAAGACATGTGAAAAGTGCCAACGGTACTCACCTTTGATCCGTGCACCAGCTGAGGATCTTTTGCCATTGACTAGTCTGTGGCCGTTTGCTCAGTGGGGTTTGGACATTGTAGGTCCACTCCCCATGGCAACGGGGAAACGAAAATTTCTCTTAATTGGAACGGACTACTTTACTAAGTGGATCGAGGGTGAGGCCTTGGCAAAAATCACGAAGGCTATGGTCGAAAAGTTTGTTTGGAATAAAGTCATTACACGGTTTGGGGTCCCATACTCGATTATTTCAGACAATGGCTCGCAATTTGGGAACAAATTTAAAGCCTTTTGTGCCCAGTATGGTATACGAAACCGCTATTCCACCCTAGCTTACCCACAAAGCAATGGCCAGGTAGAGGCCTCAAACAAATCAATCCAAAAGAGCCTGATGTAGACACCCCAATTTTGATGACTTGTGTATCCCCGATGATGAAAAGAACACAAAATATACCTCGGAGCAGTCCCTTAGGTCAAACGGGTCAAAAGAGCCAAAACCCTAAAACCACTTGAACCGCACGGCACAAAACACTCCATTGTACGGCATAAAATCCTCTTTGCACCGTACGGCATATCCCAAAGCAAACCGTGCGGTATAATTCTCAGCACCGTACGACACCCATGTCTTGTCAGCGCGAATCCTGGGTTGCCCAGCAGCTCGTTTCGTTTGCGTAACACGCGAAGCCTACCCGTAGCCCGCCTTCTTTACGTACGAATCTCAATTTTGAGAGAGGAGTATGGCAACTCCTCGCCTATATATACCCACCTCCACTGAACAATTTGGGCTGGCGAGAACGACACCACTCGGAAAAACCTGAAAAAATTTCCCAGGAAAAACCTCCATGAAAATCTCTCTGTGAGCTCTTTCAAAAAACCTCTAGTCCACCATTGCTTCTACAAATTACTCCTAGAGTTCTCTTTCAAATCTACTTCAGTAAACCCAAATTTCCACACCCGTAAATCTTCATTGTCGCGAGAAGGTTTGTTCCGAAGGTATAAACTAGTTTTTCACATTACAAGTTTCTGAGGGGACTCTATTGAGTCGGAGGAGAGCTCTATAGCTCTTTCTCAGGCTTGAAAGAGTAATATCAACAAATTTGAACCTCACTGATTGTGCATTGCGCAATCTATCCTTGGTTGTGAAAATGCCGTTCGTACATGGAGGTATATTTCCTCATTAAAATCTTTTTCAAACCCTTTCAAAATCATCAAAGAACTTGTTTTTCATAACAAAAACAAAGAAAACAGAAAACCTTCCCCGCGGGTAACCTGGCTCTCGAACCCAAATCTCTATTTCGCAGATCAAACCCTTTTTCAGCGGCACAAGAGTCATATTCTTTTCTAAACGGTTCCTCGGGTACCTAACATTTTCCAAAAATTAAATCCCGCGTGGCAACTCTAAAATTTTCTTTTTCCCAAAATCGCCCCTTTTTCAAACAACAAATCAAAAAGCGTCCACACCTGAAAAAAGAGGCTGGAGAGCAAGAAGGGAAAGTGGCCCAACGAGCTGCCCATAGTACTTTGGGCCTACAAGACTACGCTGAGGAGGTCTACGGGAGAGACTCCTTATTCCCTGGCTTATGGCACGGAGGCAGTAATCCCGTTGGAGGTGGGTTTACCGACCAACCGCACCGCTTTGGTTGAGTCAGGGGGCAACGACCAAGCCCTAGCCGAGCAACTCGACTTAGCGGGGGAGAAAAAGGAACGAGCATTGATAACTTTGGCAGCCTACCAAGAGCAGCTGAGGAGAAGTTATAACAAAAGGGTCCAGCCTAGGGATTTCAAGGTGGGAGACCTCGTCCTGAGGAAAGTGCTGGCCAACACCAAGGTTTCTTCTAAAGGGAAGCTTGGGCCGAACTGGGAAGGCCCGTACAAGATTACTAGCATCGCAGGAATTGGAGCATATAGATTGGCCGACCTGGACGGCTGCGCAATTCCAGGACCATGGAATGTGCAAAACCTCCGTAGGTTTTATCAATTGCAAGTGGTGACTACGAATACAGTCAAAACCTTTTCTTGTTTTTGCTTTCTTGTATGAAATAAATAGGGCCCCACGAGAAGGTACCCTTAGTTTTATTTTCAGATTTTATTGACACAATTATTTCACGTTTATTTTCTGATGGGATTATGAATACAATCACGCTTTTGCGTCCATCTGTGCTTGTTGTGTTTTGAAAATATGGTTGAGCACGAAGATGCTCCAACCATATTGGGGAGCAGTACGTATATGCTGCGTTGACACCCATAGGTTTTGACAGCTTGCAAACAAAAATTGCAATATGTTTTCTAAGTATGAATATGCTTAATACCAAACGAGCAATTGGTTAGTTTTTTCCTAAGTACGAGAACGCTTAGGTAATTGCAAACGAAAATTGCAATATATTTCCTAAGCACGAACATGCTTAGTACCAAACGAATAATTGGTGGGTTTTTCTAAAGTACGAATATACTTAGCTGCAAACGAATATTTGCATGGCTTACGTTAAGCACGAATGTGCTTAATACCAAACGAATACTTGGTCGATTCCACCTAAGTATGAATATACTTAACAACACATGAATAATTGCTTAGTTACAAACGAATGTTTGCTAAATACGAGCATACCTAGTTCACCTGCGAAGAAAGGAGAACTTCACACGGTCTTGATTCATAGATAAGTACGAATGAACTTAGCCTCGAGAATTAATAAGCAAATTGGTGACGTAAACCATTCAGCAATCAAAGGTCCACCAGAGCCAAACATATAAAACCAACGAGTAGAGAAGTTTCAAGTGCACTAGCAGGAGTAAAATATTATTTAGATACTGAGGGAGCCACAAGCGGTCGACATACGCCACGCAGGGCGAGTAAAGGAAAAAGCTTAACCAGCGTTCTCGCCGTCAACTGGTTCAGATGGGTCCTTAGGATCAGCATTGGCTTCCTCCACAATTTCCGTACTACCATCACCTTCCTTTGGCGTAGGATCAGCGTCGGCAGTCTTGCCTTGGTCGGCTTCTGGAGTGACGTTGAGAGGAGGAAGGGTGGACTGAGCAGGAGGAGGCTGATCACCATGCGCGGCTACTGGGGGCTGACCAGGGAAGTGCCTGTGCACCCAGTGAGGGGAGTCTTTGGGAACCCCCAACACGGTGAGACACTTCTCCCAGCAAGCATTCCAGATGGTCCTCTTGATAGTGGGCATCTGGCCCACGTAGCTTTGAGTGGCTTCCAGCACGCCCCTATCATGAGCATCACTCATAGCCTCCTGGGTTTGCTCCAGTTCACGGCGGAGGGCCAGCTTGTTCTCCTTCGCCTGGCTCTTGAGAGCTTCGAGTTGGGCCTTCAGCTCGTCATTTTCTTTGTTGGCGTCCCTCCAAAGGTTTGCATGATATATGTTGTCGTTCTCAGCTTTTTCTGCCCTTTTGGTTAGCACAGTGATCTCCTTCTTGAGGTCTTTTTCGCTGTCCCGTGCCCGCTCGAGACCAGCAATCATTTTTTGCATCCCCTGCACAACACGAACACAACGAGCGATGCAGTTAAGTGCAGCGTGATGACAAAGTGAAGGGTTAACAGTAAATCAGAGAAGTCAGTTCTTACCTTGATGCTCACTGGAGACCGATTTTCAGCAGCTTGTCATAAGAGCTCCCCCTCTTTTTTTCCATGTCAATAGGGAGCATGACAGCCTATGCCACAACAAAGGCATTCTCAGGTGAGCTGACGCTATCCTCCCTGGTCAAAAGAGCTCCATATGGGCGAGCTAAGACAGGGACCTAGGGGGAGGGCGCCGTGCTGCAGAGTTGACGGCGAGAGGATGTTAGCTCGGTACGTTGTCTGGTGCTTGGAGGTGTAAGGGGAGGAGAGGAGCCTACCTCCAAGGGCCTCTTTTCTTGTTGCCTCGCGGTCAGATCAACAAAGTCTTGAGGGGGGGGGGAGTAAGGTTGGTTCCGAAGCCAGGGGCATGGAGTGATTGCCGGTGGACTCACCGTCGAGGTCTAGTACGTCCAATAGATTGATGGGTTGGATCGGCATGCTTTGATGAGGAGGAGTATGGGAAGGACTGGGAGAAGGAGAATACCCGTGCGACGAGGATGAGCTATGGTAGCCGTCGACCTCTCGGAGGATGTCACCGTCTTAGCTCCTCCCAGACGTGGTTGGCTCTGAACCCCTGGTAATGATGGGGATTGCCGTGACAATCTCCTCCCTGTGAGCAACGGTCACTTGTTGCTGACTTGGAACGGGACGCGAGCTTTGGGGGCGACGCGTTCCACCGCCTCTGAAGGGATTCCTTCTTCTTGGCCGGAGTCGACCAAGCTCGGCGAGGGTACTGGAAAGGATGACTGGATGTGCAGGAGGCCAACGGCGGCGCGTACGATGGTCGCCTTCTCGTCTGACTCCGCCCCAGTAGGTGGGAGTATAACCAAGCAATATGTGCGCAGCTCGTCAAAGTCCCACAGGAACGGGGTCAAAACCGTTGAATAGGAGTGCTTGGGTGATCTAGTTACGATGAAGTTCGCTGCGGTCGAGATTGTAGCTTGCACTTAAATTTTCCGCTGCAATAAGATACAATAAGAGCGGTGTTACGGATAAATATTACAGCACAAATGCAAACATCAAAAAAGAGAGAAGAGGCGAGCAAGAAGAGGGACTAACGTGGACCCGTGCCGGGCAGTGGAATTCTCCATGGGATAGGGTTGCTCTCGGGGGTCGTTGGCATCCAACCCCCGGTTACCACGAGGTAATCAATTTGTTTTCCTTTCGCTGAGTTGGGGAGGTCAGTAATCAGCTGCTGTTCCTTCTTCCTCGCCTTGAGGTAGTAGGTTCCATTGCTGGTAGGAATGACAGAATACAACCTCAAAATATCGAACCACCCTAGGTTAAAATCAATGACCTTGTTCAGGGCGACTACGCCCAAAATAACACGAACAAAATTTGTGCACATCTGGATGGGGCTTAGCCTACATCGATCACAGACCTCGCAGAGGAAGGGTCACGTGGGAATTTCAAACCGCCCTCGGTGATGAAGACGATGGGGATATGAATTTTCCCGTCAACCTGATCGTACTCCGGTAGAGTACGAGGGCCAGGGATGCTAAGATGGACGCCGGAATGCTTCCATTCTTTCAGGAGTATCTACTAAACCTATTAGTTTGACCATGGTGGAAACCCTAAGTGAGAGGGACAAAGGGAAAACAATGATAGGGAAAAATAAAAAACTTACAGGCGAAGTCGGGATATTTGTAGATGAGTTTTTCGACGATGGAAAACGGAGGAGCAACTGACTCGAAGCTTGAAACGGTGAAAATGGCGAAGACGCGAGCACTGTTTCTCTCTCCTCGCTCTTGAGTAAAATGTGTAAGTGAAGGGGGAAATGAGAAGGGTTTTTTGGTTTGAAACGGAATCATGATGACCCTACACGCAAAACGAGGAAAAAAGGGGGTGTCACGTATGAGCACGTCCTTTGGTCTTATCGAATACGCAGCACGCATCGCATTTAATGAAAAGGTATTTGTGCCCCCCACGTGAGGGGAGAGGCCATGTGAAGGGTCAGGCCTAAGTGACAGGCCCAACCAATCACGAATTAGCTCGGTACAAGCTCTGAACATCACTACAACAGCGACGGTCAGAGCTGGGGAGCATTTGGAGAGGGTAAAACCCGTACACCCTCTTGAGTGCCCTAGCTCGGCTATACAGCATGGATGTACCCTCCAAGGGGGGCCGAGCTATAAAGGCCACGAGTAGGGCCAGGCGCGCAATACATAGTTCACCATGGCACCACGATAAGGTGCAGGGTCAGGCCGAGCTACGAATATCTCGATCCTAGGATCTACAGATTAGCAACAATCTAGCCGAGCTATGTGGCAGCGCGGCTACACTGCTATTGGGCTAACAGAACGGCAGGGCATTTTGGAATGGTCTAGAATACTCTCTTACGTGATAAGAGGCGTATCCCGTAATTCAAGGGGATGACGTGAGCATTCCATATTCAATAAGGAAGGAAGAATCCTAATAAGAGTCAGACTGCATTTACATATGGGAAGAGGTCCTATATGGAAAGAAGTCACATTGGCCGTGGAAGACCATTACGGTAATGCCACCGTACCTAATAGGATGAGTCCTATTAGGAAGGGTTTCCTAACGTGATAAGGAAACTAGGGCAATAAGGATCCTTGATCAACAAGCTAACCTATGCCTATAAATACATGCATTATGCCTACGGTGAAAGGTACGTTGTAACTCATTGTTATATGCATTGTCTTTGGCTTAATTATTAAATCTCATTACTAACTTAAGCATCGGAGGCCCTTTGTCATCAAGGGCAAATGTGCTCTAACTGGTTCTTATCTTGCAGGTTTAGAGGCACCACCAAGATACGAGAAATCTACCCTCTACACCCTCATAGTCTGGAGAATCGTTGAAGGGAAGCTCGGTGTCCAGCACGGTGTACCTCTCTATCTCTGCCCGCGTGTACTCACCAGTCTTCTACAAGCCGGGGCTATACGCCCCGGTATCCTGAAGTGCTCCAGCCTAAGGGACTGACGAGGCACCCTCTCTCCCAGATACCACTGCCAACCGTGCGGGGACTCCAGCAGAATCTGCCCCCGTGTCACCTCTCTGCTCCGCCTCAAGTACTCATCCTAAACCTCATCCCAGACATGCCACCTCACCTGCAAGAAATTTCAATCTCCTCAGAAAAGTTGAAAGCATAACAGAAAGCTCAAACTTGAAAGCAACAGAGGATTCATAATCATACCGTACTACCGTCAGTCTGGTCCAAGAAACTACGAAAGTTGTTCACCCTCCCTGCATGTATACCACTGCCTCGGTGCTCTCGAGCCCACCTCACAGCTCGGGCGATCACATCTTGATTGTCATGTCTGTTCGTTGGAGGATACATCCCTAGCACCTCATAAGCCCACACCTGCATGGTTAAAGGGAATCATCAGCAAACAGAAACAACAATATACATGACAATATCTCAAGTACTTGAAAGCAAAAAGAAATGTAAAGTTTTACCATAAGCACTCTCCAGAAGCCGCCGAGGCTCGTCCCCTCGCCGCGGCTAATGGAAGGAAACAATAGAGGGTACAAAGAGCAACGCCTCCAAAGTCCAAGCTCGCCACTCTCCCCAAGCCTGCCAGCGCCGACAACCAACCAAGGTGAACCTCACTCCGCCTGTTCAGAAACAGGGACACACTGAAAAGGTTTAGCAAGTACACTCTCGCCATCTGAGCCGCCTCCGTCGGCGACTCTGGCTCGTGGTTCCAAATGGCCGGCAAGTGGTCAAACCTCACCATGGGCTCCCCCTCACCTACCTCTCTCCCCAGAAAGTGCCTGATAGCTGCCATGTCTCTGTATAGCCCCGAGTCAAACGGTATCGGCTCACCACCCACTCTTAAACCAGTGATCGCCGAAAAGTCCAAAGGCGCCACCGTCATCTCTGCAAACCTCAAGTGGAAAGTGTTGGTGGTGTCCCACCAACGCTCAACTAAAGCCCTCAGCAGCTTGCGGTCAGCCCGCGTCGGCACCAGTAGCTGAATAAAGTCAATGAAGCCTGTGCCCTCAATTATCTTTCTCACCGCCGCTGGCAAACTCTGAAAGTGGTCAAAGGAGTCTGACGAACCTCCGTATACAGCCAAAGAAGTGCTCCGCTGTTTCAGAAAGCAAATACAAGTTTTTCAGGCAACAGTAACAAAAGGTATGCAAATACTGGAATTCAAACAAGTGCAACAATTAAAGTACATACCAGTGGACGTGCCGAGATATGGGTCTCCGGGTCTCTCAGCAAGGTCCTCTCAGGGTAAAACAAGTACACCGGCGTGTATACATCACACCCCAGCAATGCAAAGAAATGCACCCATGGCACGTAAGTCTCAGGAGTGAAAGGGGGCCTGTCTCTCTCAGCTATCATCACCTCCACAACCAAGGACAACGGCTCTCCTGCAGCCTCAGCCTCCCTCTGTCTCTCCTTCAAAACAACGTCTTGAACGTGCTCAGGCACCCTCTCCTCAGTCAAAGCGTCAGCAAAAGTCGGATCCTCCTTAAGGGTCTGTGCCAAGTCCTCGTCTCTCACCCCCTCCAGAGTGTCAGCAAAAGTAACCCCTCGAGCCAGAGAAGAGCCAGCCGCAGCAGAAAACAAGGGTGGGTCAGAAGTCTTCTCACCGCCAGCACTCCCTGTACCCAGTGACTGAACCAAACCACTAAAGACCGGAGAAACCGCCACTGTGGGTCTAGCCACCTCAGTACGTGGCTCCTCTTTAACGTCCATCTCCTCGCCACTGCTGCTCGAGCCTCTTCCACCATCACTGTGTCCTTCCCCCAAGTCTCTCCTGATCACCGGAATGACATCCGATGTTGGCTCACCCCCTACCGGCACCTCAGTCACCAAAGTAGCGCTCAGAAGGTCGTCGGGAACTAAACTAACCTATGAGCCACTCTCAACACCCTCCCCGGTGGGTCTCTGCTCAACCATGACGTGCACACCCTCAATATCCATCTCTACCTCAGAAATCGATGTACCTTTGTCCGGAACATCAATCTCCATGGGTCCAGAACCGCTTTCGTCACCCTACATGGCACCACGTACTGCCGCCACCCATAGTCTGATCATGCACCAGAGTTTTACCTGTGGCCGTGGTACCAAGGCCACCACCAACCGGACCAAGTACCTCGCCCCTACCCATCACATCACCACCAGGCACCGCCATATGTTGCTCATCACCGCTCGGCTCAGCCATCTAAGAACCAACTCCCACCGTACGGGGTAGTTCACCCGCAATTTGTGCCTTGCGACATCCATCACTATCAACGCTTGCTCCAACCGAGTCAACCGGGTTCAAAGAAGCACCACCCCTCGAGGTCGCATCACCCACAACCGATTGGGGCGCTGAACTCTCTCCCATGTGAACCGGCAACGATGGTTCATCGTCGGACAGTGACAATCGTTCCTCACTGCTACTAGAACTCGCCATGGATTTCAACAAGGTTTTGATCGGAATTTTTTTCGAAGAAGAAAATTTCGGACAAGAAGGGGGTCGGTTTTTGCTTTGAAAGAAAACCAACCAATAAATTTGAACGCAGGGAGAGAAATCAAGAGCCGGCAGTTACTTTACACGAAGAAACTTCCACTGGCATCGTGCGGTGCCTCTATCTAGACTGTGCGGCGTGGATTCCTCCACCGTACGGTACCCCCTTCTTTTTCTTTGCAAAATCACACTTTTTCCCCTGGACTACCTTTGTTTTCAAAACCATATTTGTTTTTGGCATTTATCGGTTACAACTTTAAAATCTTGTACGGTGTTCATAATTTTTTTAAATTCTCCACGGTGTTCATAATTTTTAAAATCCTCTACGGTGTTATTAATTTTTAAATCATCTATGGTGTTCATAATTTTTAAAATCCTCTACGGTGTTCATAATTTTTAAAATCCTCGTTCATAATTTTTTAAAATCCTCTACGGTGTTCATAATTTTTAAAATCCTCCACGGTGCTATTTTTAAAATCCTCCACGGTGCTATCGAATTTTTAAAATCCTCCACGGTGCTATCGAATTTTTAAATCCTCTGCGCTATTATTGAATTTCAAATCCTCCACGGTGTTTGTTAAATTTTTCTACAATGCTTGGTAACGGCTATTTTGAGCCTCCGAAATGTTTTTCAAGGCTAATGGAGCCTCAGAGATATTTTTTGCAGCTGAATTGATTTTCCAAAAGTCATTTCAAAGCCTCCAAGGTATTTTTAACGGCTAAATTGATTTTCCAAAAATCATTTTAAGGCCTTTGAGATGTTTTCCCTCACTTTGCAAACATCATTCGTTTTTCCCTCATTGAAAAATGAGGTGTCAATTTTCATAACGGCCCCGACGAACTACGATTGGTCTAATCCTCACAAACGAGGTATGTAGGAAGCTCCGAGCTCGACCAAATTTCCCGTTTCATTGTTTTCGCACAGTTAATCAAATTGGGATGTCAGTATCTTTGACGCGGCTTACATCAGACCGATGATGGCTAAGCCTCGTCAAAGAGGGGCAACTGTAGACACCCCAATTTTGACACTCATGCACCTCCGATGATGAAAAGAACACGTGAAATATACCTCAGAATGATCCCTCCAGTCAAAACAAACCATAGGAGTTAAAGCCTTACCCCCTGAACCGTACAGACTCATTTCCCAAACCGTACGCCCCAAAATTCCATCTCCGCCGTACGGCCTCCATGGCTACACCGTAAGGCACCATTTTGTACACCGTACGACATCATCTGTCTCATCCCAGGATTCTCGGGTTGCTCCAGCAGCTCAAAATGTTGGCGTAACATGGCAAGGCCTAAGCCGTAGCTTGCAAAACTTTGTGTACGAATCTCACCCATGGTAGAAACGCACGACACCTTTCTCTTATATAATCTCACCTCCGTCAAATGATTTTAGGTAGCTCAAAACCCACTCATGAACCAATCAAAGAATCGCAAGAACTCTCTGTTACTGAAACTCTGTCACTCTTTCTAGTCACTCTCAATCCCACCACTCAAATTTCCTACAAAACCTCTAACTAGAATTCAAAAATCTCAAACCTGAGCTCTACCAAATTTCACAAACCGAAAGGTTCATTCTCGTTTCGAAGGTATAATATTGCTTGATCAATATTATTGTTCTTAAGGGGATTCTTTTGACAAATTCAGAATGGTCTCATACCTCCTCTGGATTTGACAAAACCGATACTCATCAAACGGAATAACGCGTGGGTTACTTCAGTCTCTGGAGCAATGACGGGAACACAGTCAATGTGTTTTTCGTCATTTACTCAATTAAGAGGTATATGTAGACACCCTGATTTTGAACCCGAGATACACACAAGCATTCCCGATGATGAAAAAGACCAATGATATTTACCTTGAGGACGGGAACAAGGTTTGAACTTGACAAACCCTTCAAACATCCACCAAAACCCACCAAAAGCCTCCTCAAAACAAACTCAAGACTACACCATCTTTTAGTACATTCAAAACCCTCTTTATCGATATATAACAGGTCCCAATCCGTTTTGAAATGAGGGAGATGCGCGCGTTTCACTAAAATGACCCATTTTCCCGACCTCTTAAGGGTAAAATGGTCACACACTTGGATGTACAAAACATTTGGCATTAAAACCACTTGGGTTAGAAAGTAGACTCAACAACCTTTTCAACGCTTCAAAACACGCCTAAATCGGAGTTCGGTAGCACTCAGGGCAGCCCCGCGAAGTTTGGACAGTTCTGCACCCCACCTTGAGCGCCCAACCTCACCTTGGGCGCCAAAGCTGCACACCAGTCAGTTATAGGCAGTGGCTGTAATGATGAGAAAGGAGCGACTGTCCCCCATTATTGTTCCCCCCAAACACGTTCAAAACCCATATAATCACTCCTAAACCCCTTCCCTAATAACACCCCAAGGCCAATTCAAAACCAAACTCATTTCCCTCTCATTCTCTCTCTATAAATACCCCCTTGATCTCTCTCACTCACCTACTGCCTCTCTCTCTACTCTCCCTTACTTCCAGCAACCAAGCTACCTTCTCCTCACTCTAAAAATCCAAAAGCTCCTCCCTCTCGCACTCCTAATTCGTCCATCCACCTTCACACATTATAAACCCATCAAAAACACTCCAAAATCCATCTATAAGCTTTGATTATCACCCTTCAACCAAAACATTGTAAACATTAGTCCTAAATCACCTCAAATATAACCAAAACCAACTGTCTTGAGTCCATAAACTGATCTCCAAAGCCTTCACCAACCAAAACATCAAGTCCAAGCCAAGTTCAAGCACAAAAGGTAGAAAATCATCAAATCAATCCAAGTTTTGGTCCCTCTGAGGGAGACCAGTAGGTTCACACAAGTTCTTTGTACTTGTTGTGAGCCTACATGGTCATAAAAATCAAGAAAAAGATTTTCAAAACTTCTAGTTTTACAGGGGTTGAGCGCCCAAGGTGGCCTTGAGCGCTCAAGCCTGCATTAGAAAGCCAGTTTGGTATTTCTGGCATAACTTTTTACAACAAACTTCGTTTTCGACGAGTTATATATCAAAACGTAGATAATTTGAAGAGCTACAACTCTCTAATTTTATTCTTTTTTAGATTCTGCCTTTACAGTGCCCAAATTTTGCAAATAAGCTATGGACAGATTGATATTTTGTGTATTTTGTTCTCTGATCATCATTTTATATCATCTCATCATCATTTTAGAAGGGTTTGTGTGTTGTTAAGTACCTATGTTAGCTTATCTCACCTCTCTCAAGCTCTCATCTCACCTTTACTTTTATTTTTATGAATAATCAAAGAAACAAAGTCAATAAATTTGTTTATTATTCATGAGTCATGCCTCTTAGCCCTTGTTTGTTTTTGAGAATCATTTTCCAGTGTATGCTTGGTAAAGAGGTTGTGAATACATGAATAATGAAACAAAGAGGGATTGATTGAAAGTGAGAGCCAAGGATCACCTTGGGCGCCCAACCTGGTTCCTGGACAGTTCCTGCAGTCTGTTCATCTGATTGTTGTTATCATCTTATCTCAACTGTGTGTGAGTGTGAGTTCATCATATGCATAATCAATCTGTCCTCAACTCTTTCTTCTTCTCTCAATTCAAATTTAACCTTGATATTGAACCTTTTTCTCAAAAGCTAAAATCCATGTTTTGATTAAAATCACTCTTGGATGCTTTGTTCTGGGTTTATGGTTTGAAAAGTCAGTTTTTAATAAGTTCATGATCGAAGCAAAGCATTCTTGGAACCAGAAAACAAGGTTGGAACTGTTGATCAGTTTGAGAGACTTTGAGCGCCCAAGGTCACCTTGGGCGCCCAACCTCGGTTCTGTTAACAGATTGGTTAGCAGTTGCTGCATCTTTCATTGCTCTCATTGTTCATTCTAATCTTATTTTCTGTTTTCATCTCATTCTGTTCATCCATAATCTTGTTTACATCATAATCATATGTTATCATCATTTCATTGTAATTACACGGCTACATAAACACTGTAATTTTTCATATTGTATTTTATCTCATGTACATGCTTCATTCATATCTTGTTTATGTGAATAAAATCATATTTCAAACATTTTACACATCCCACAAGTTATTTAGTAGAGACCGGTTCACGGACCGGCCGAGGGGGGTGCATTAAAACCCTTCCCCTCTCGTACCTAAACCCCCGAGCCCGGAAATAAAGGTTTTCGCATGACCGGTAAAACCATTTTCAAAACCGTTGGGCATAAAAGAGTCATTTTTTTGGTTTCTCGAGTTCATTCCTTAAACTCGGGTGGCGACTCCAAAATCATTTTCAAAATCAAATCGAATCTGGGAGCCAACGCCATCGTGTGGGCGGCCGCCCGACGGGTGTCCACAGTATATTCTAAATCCTTTAAAAGATTTCCAACCAAAAGTTCATGGTTTTTGCATCAAGAAATTATCCCATTTTTGTCCTGATCAGAAAGCAAAATTTTGGAAAAGTTGAAGTATTGATACTGTACGGCATTAATGTGGCACCGCGTGGTGCATTTGTTGAAACTGTAGAGCACCAGTGGCAAAAGGTTTTTTTGATGCTCTATTTTTTTAAACCGATGCTCTGTTTTGTTGAAAAACCAATCACGGGTTATTGCAGTTTCCCCCATATACTCTATAATCATGCAAATGGATCCCCTCACTCCTTTTATTATTTCAATTACATGTCTATTTGTGTTTTAAATGTTTTACTGTATTAATTGTTTCCTTAAGATGTCATTTTATTGCAATTACTTGATTTATTATCATTATGCAATTCTTTAGAATAATTATTTTAGTCATTTATTGTTTATGTGAATAAAGTTTTCAATAAAATATTTTCATAAAAATCCCACAAATATTTAGTAGAGACCGGAAAATTCCGGGCACGCGGGGTACATTTTTCAAACAAAACCTTCCCTGCGGGTAATCTGGCTCCAAAACCCAAATCTTTAATTTTTCGCAGACCAACCCCCTTTTTCAGCGGCAAAAGAATCATTATTTTTTTCTCAACGGTTTCTCGGGTACCAAACTTTTTCTATAAAATTAAACCCCGGGTGGCAACTCAAAATTTTCTTTTTCCCTAAATCGCCTCTTTTTCAAAACAAAAAAAGTGTGGGCTGCCCGACCGTCCACAATGATGCTCCAATCTTTCTTCCTCGTGTGTGCTTGGTGTTTCTACTGCTTTCATCACCCATATCTGTTTAAGGTTTAATAATCAATTAAGTGCAAGATTGAGTAGAGTGTCGAGATTGTTTTATGTCAAGTAAGTACAGGCTAGCCTTCGCCGCTAGGCGGAGAGGGGTGCCTAACAGCTTCCCCTCACCGTACCCGTATTTCCCGAACTGTGAATCTCTGGTAAAAAGCTTTTTCTTGGTTTAGCCTAAACCAAGTGGCAACTCTAAAAACATTCGACGGTGCGCTGCAACGGGCACCTAAGCGCTTAATGACCATCCTGTGTAGTGATAGCGAAATCCATGCCCCTCGCGAGCGCGGATCCAATTTTGCGGGTCTATGGTTGGTTAGTTCTGGGCTGCCTCAAAACATGTGGGGCGACGCGGTGCTCACCGCTAACTATATATTGAATTTAGTGCCCTGCAAGAAGTTAGACAAAACCCCTTATGAGTTGCTCAAAGGTAGGAAGCCAAACTTTAAGCAGTTACGAGTATGGGGGTGTCTTGCGAAGGTAGCTATACCTCCTCCTAAGTATGAGAAGATAGGATCGATAACTGTTGACTGTATGTTCATCGGTTATGCGCACAATAGTATTGCATATCGGTACCTTGTGTATGAATCTGGAGTACCAGATATTCACAAGAACACCTACATGGAGTCTATAAATGCGTCGTTCTTTGAACACATTTTTTCGTATAGATCCATTCGGGAGTCTAGTTCAGTGAAACGGACTTTGCATCCTACCAATGATGGCAGTCGAGACCAAGAAAAGGAAGTTGATGTAGAACCGAGACACAACAAGCGTGCTAGGACATCAACATCCTTTGATCCAGACTTCCTAACTTATTTGTTAGAAAATGAGCCTCGGACTTGCAAAGAAGTTGTTAGCTGTCCTAAAGGTCCTTTGTGGAAGGAGGCTATTAAGAGTAAGATCGACTCCATACTGCAAAACCATCCATGGGAACTGATGGATTTGCCACCCGGCTATAAGCCTCTGGGCTATAAGTGGATCTTTAAGAGGAAGATGAAAGCAGATGGGTTGATAGATAAGTACAAAGTAAGGCTTGTCATTAAAGGATACTAACAAAAAGAAGGCCTAGATTACTTTGATACTGGTCTCAAGGATTAATTCCATAATAATTGCTATCGCTGCTTTGTGAAACCTTGACATACATCAGATGGATGTAAAAACGGCTTTCCTAAATGGCGATTTAGAAGGAGAAATCTACATGGAACAACTCGAGGGTTTTTCCGCGCCGAGCCAAGAACGGAAAGTCTGTAGGCTTTTTAGATCTCTGTATGGTCTAAAGCAAGCACCTAAACAATGGCATGGCATGAGAAGTTTGACAATGCGATGTTGTCTAGTGGCTTCCAGATCAACGAATGTGACAAGTGTGTTTATGTCAAGGACACTGATGAAGGATATGTCATTTTGTGTCTCTATGTTGATGTTATGCTCATTATTGGTAGTAATGACAAGGTCATTTGATCTACCAAGAATATGTTGAACTCTAAGTTTGACATGAAGGATATGGGCCTTGCAGATGTCATATTGGGTACGAAGATCAGCAGAACAGCTGACGGACTTGTATTGTCTTAGACACACTACGTTGACAAAATTCTTGAAAAGTTCAACAAGTCTGAAAAAGGCCTCGCAAGAACCCTCATGGACGTAAGTCTCCATTTATCCAAGAATGGGGGGGGAAAGGATGTCCCAATTAGAGTATTCTTGGATAATTGGGAGCCTCGTGTACTTGATGAGTTGTACAAGGCCCGATATAGCCTACTCAGTTAGCAGGCTGAGCAGATACACGAGTAATATAGGACATGATCACTGGAAGGCAATAGTCAGGTTGCTACGTTATTTGAGGACTCGTGATCTGGGGTTGCACTACACCAGATATCCAGCAGTATTGGAAGGGTACTGTGATGCAAATTGGATATCAGATACGAAAGACTCGAACTCCACAAGTGGATATGTCTTTACGCTTGGTGGTGCAGCTGTTGCTTGGAAATCTCCCAAACAAATGTCTATAGCACGAGACAATGGAAGAGGCCGAGTGGCTACGACAGTTTCTAGAAGATATTCCAAGATGGTCGAAACCAGTGCCAGCTATCAATATCCACTGCGACAGTCAAGCAACGATTGGTAGGGCACTGAGTGCTAATTACAATGGTAAGTCTAGACATATACGTCGTAGACACAATACCATTAAACAACTGCTCTCAAGTGGGGTTGTCACAATTGACTTTGTAAGGTCAAAGGATAATATTGAGGATCCGCTAACCAAAGGGTTATCTCGAGAGCAAGTTGAGAAAGAATCGAGAGGAATAGGGCTGAAGTCATTACGGTCATAGTTATCGTGGGGGTAGCCAACCTAGCTCACTAGAGATCCCAAGATCTAGGTTCAATGAGACTACCTTTTGCGTGTAATAAAAAACGATCACTGTGGAGATTTGATCTTTTGACCATTTCTATGATGCAAAACAGTGAACCTATAAAGTGGAAAAGGTTAAGCGTTGCTTTTTGTAAGGACCCGTAAATTCATAGTATTTTTCCGGAATAATATTGGGGAAATGTGAGGAAATGAAAACTATATAATGTGGGTCAATGTGGAGTTGGTGTAATGCATTTGGGTGTCTTTAATGTGCATTAGAAACTTGAGGGGGTGTAAGTGTAAGAGGTAGGTGCATATACACTCACTCTAGAGGATTTTTTTTTCAAAACCCACACACCTCTCTTTCTCTTTTCACAGCCGGCCTCTTTCCCCCATTTCTCTCCTCCAAACTTCTTCAGTCCATCTTCACAAATACACCTTCATAGCTTGATTCCTTCAAGACCCAAGCACAAAATCTTCTCCTCTACGTAGTTTGAAGCTTGGGTTACGTTGGTTTGATCTTGGAAGCAAGCATTTCGGTTGGGGATCTCAAGAACATAGGGTTTTGCTTTCTCAACTCATTTGGAGCATAAGTCTTGAGGTAGGGGACCTTTATCTACTCTCTTTAGTTGTATCTAGTTGAAATTGTACACATCTCTCCCTATTGACATTCAATTTCTAGTTAAATTTCTCTTCCACCATTAAAATGGCTTTTCCCCTTGTCTTGAGCTTGATTCATGAATTGACTTGTTGAATTGCTCAGTTGATAGTTGTTTTACTCTCCTTTTATACCTATTTGTTGTTTAGAATCATCAATGCTTGAGCTTGGACAATTAAAATGAAGTTTGGGTTGAAATTCCATGCCAAAGGGGCAAAAATCTGTGTTCGCTGCACCTTTGGTCCGGTCGTGGTCAGGACCAACTCATCTGTAACACCCAACCAGCAACTTTGGTCCGGACCTTGAAGGGGTTGGTCCGAACCAACCCATCTGTACACTCAAAATTCGTTTCGGGCTTTTCTTCCTTGTTTGATTAGTCCCCGTTGGTCATTTCCATCATGTATTTGACCCCTAACATCGACATAACCTTCAAATTGAGTTCATGACATGTGGAATTAGTCGGACACCATGCGATATGTATTGGACACGTACCAAATTGAGTTGGTTTGATATTTTTGGCAAAAATTGTGAAGTTTTGAACTAAATGGGATACATGGAATGTTTTGATGAAGTAAATGTTTTGAGATGATGAAAATGGATTAAAGACTCTAGGGCTCACCCGTTTGGTTGGGTGAACAGAGCCCACGAAATCCAGCTGGGGTGAACGGAGCCCACAAAATCCGGCAGGGGTGCGCGGAGCCCACGAAATCCGGTAGAGGGATTCATTCCCTATTGAATTGAATGGTTGATTTTTTTTTTGAAATGTTGGGAAAAGATGTGTTTCAAAACACTTATGACGTTTTTGGTGAAATTGGACCCATGGACACAAGATTGGACACATGTGATACATGTTGGTGATTTTGACTAACTAAATGGATTTTCGAGTTTCATTGGGATACTTAAATGTTGTTTTGGACACATGGTTACGTTAGGGACACTTGGATACTTCTCGGCCATTCTTTCATATTGTTAGTCATTTGTTGGACACATCGGTCATTCCATTCATGTTACCTTTTCCTCTAGTGCGCATATCTTCTATAGACACATAGCGTTAGTAGATTGGTTTTCTACTGGGCAAGTGAGCTCACCCTATCATTTTCAGGTGTACGGCGTGGAGCATGAGATTGGATGCTTGCGAAGTGATGCATTATATGGAGCCTACACATGCATGAAGTTATTTTTCCATCTTATAATTAGTCTTTTTGGTAGATGGCAATTTAACTTCTATTTATTCAATCTTTTGACTTATTGGAACTTATGTAAATATTTCAAACTTTCTTATTATTGGGTATCTATGTATTCGGGTACGAGTTGGTACCGTTTAGTGAACCGTTGACCGGATTATGTAAAGGAATGTTGACTTAAGACTTTTCTATGGGAGTTTAGTTGACTCTTGACTAGCATATACTCGTGGATATTCGTGATATTTAGTTTGTTAAAAAGCAGGGCGTGACACTTTCAATGACTCTTATGCATTGGAGATGCCGAGCGGGGTATAGCAGGATACCCTTCATAAGAAGATCACATGTGTGAGTATGAAGTGGGGCCGCTTCTTTGAGAATTCTGACAAAATTCTCGAGAATATACTTCCAGGACCAGGAAGGGGGTGTCATGGCCAAAATGAACCCAATAGTGAGAACTGAACTTGTTCACACGGATTTTGCCCCACTTATTTCTTCAAATCAAGCAGATGACATCGGCGTCCTCAAGAGAAAGACATCATGCCATCGGAAATCAGAAATGACTTTACCGTGTAGAACACGCGATTCTCGGTAAAAGGTAAATTGGCACGGTAAAACTACCGATGCCACAAAACTCAAATTCCAATATCAATTTTATCTAACATCTGCATGTGCATAGCTTGGATGACAAGCATTCCATTTCAGGAGGCTGTAGCCCTCCCTTCTATACATCTGACATAAATTAGCTCCCTGAAGATCATTTCTGGGCCTACCGGCCAACTATATCATCAGGACATCCAATCAAGCATCAGACCGTTGGATGTACTCATCTCCTTATTACGAAGTGATTCGTCCTAGCCGCGTCAAGATTGGATGTCGATTGACCGTTGAACCATCACTCTCCCTGTGCCCTTACCTGGTAAAAAAATAGACGAACAGGGCCAGAAGATCTAGGTTTTATCTGTATAACTCCAAATCTCACGAAACTTCATATTTAAGCTTAATGTGATGAAAGTAAGTCTCACGTCAAGTATCGGGCAATTCCAAGCCCGTTTGATATTTTTGGGGACACCGTGCTTCCCGAGACGGCCGATTCCATAATCATGGACATTGAGATCCAATTTTCAAGATCAACACCATTGATAATTAATTTCTAACCTTGTTGAAGTTCCTTGTAAAATTTCAGGTCAATCGCCCGTTTGATATTTTCGGGGACACTGTGCTTCCCGAGACGGCCGATTCCATGATCATGGACAATGAGATCCAATTTTCAAGATCAACACCATTGATAATTAATTTCTAACCTTGTTGAAGTTCCTTGTAAACTTTTAGGTCAATCGGACTTCGTTTGGTCATCTGATAGCTTACAACGCTCCAATTCAATCGAGAGCCGGGCGATCGCGTTTCTCTATCCTCGGAGCATAATTTGGGAAAACGAATGTCACCATGACACTCAGGACACCTCAAAACCCTAAGGATACCTCCTTGGACATTCCTGGATCAAAGAACAGTACACGAGCACAGTCAAGCCGGGGCTGCACCGCGCAAAGCGGTGCAAACCCCATTGGCTCCCATAGGATAGGCGCCAATATCAAGGCAGCCTATGGATGCCTGCCACGTGGAATTTCTTCATTCAGGGCACCTCTTCCACCCCTCTCTGCCTCGTGTTGAATTTCTCGGGTCACTTCTGGACCAATCTGAGAATTCGTTGGTCACTTCTGGACCAGTTAGCGAGCAGGTTTAGGTGTTTAGCTTAGGCGGTAGCTCTGCCGGGTTTCTTAGAAAGGAACCTCGGTAGTCAGAATTGCGCTGAAACTCTACCAGATTCCCCAGGTGGAATCTCGGGATATAGATATTACGCGGAAGCTCTACCGGTTTTTCTCCAAGAAGAACTACCGGTAGTCAGGGCTTAGCGGTAGCTCTGTTCGAGTCCCGACTCCAGATCCTCCAGCCTTGCCGTTCCGCTGCCCGATTCCCGGCTCAAAATCATTCAGTTTCTACCGGAGGCTATAGCCAATTTTCCGGGCGATCTAATACGTCTGATTCTCTACCCGGGGTTCGAACCGGGAGTCTGTAAGTGAATTTAAATATCAATCGTTTGTTTACTTGCTTTCAGCATGTAGTAATCACATTTTGAACTGTACTGGCCCGGCAACTGCCCGGACCAGCCTCGTGTCCAAACCGGACGTCGTTATACTGCATATTCATACTCAATCAGTCTAGATATCCATGAAATATATCTAAGAATAGACGTACACTATCGCTGTGCACCGCGTCAGTCTCGTTCGGGTTTTGCGGCGAGGAGTACTAAAAGACTGTCACAGTGGCGTACACGTCAAAGGGGTTTGGTACTTCAAACGAGTCCATTGCGTGGCTCTACCATCACCTCTGGGTCTTTTCTGTATCTTCTGAGATCGCTATAACCTTGACTTGACTAGCCGTCCAGGCAGTCGTACAAAACATATAAAAACAAAGCATCGGAATTAAATCCCGGGAATAGTCTCATTTCAATCATAGCCATTCATGTGCCCCTACCGCAAATCTGCCTTAGGGCACTCAGTTATGCTGTCCGCGAGCTCCGATAAGCCGGACCATTTTTACTAATCATATCATTTATACTGTATTCTGTGTGCATTTTCAGATAATGTCCAGCATGCCAAGGACTCTTAGGGTCTGTCTTGACTTTGTTTCGGATCCGCAATCAGCTTCTCCCCAAAATTACCAAAATACCCTTGAGTCCATCCTTGGGTTACCTCCATGATAAAATTACCAAAATACCCCTGTGTTGCCCCCAGGGTCGGCTCCACCACCAAATTACCAAAATACCCTTGTGTTGCCCCTAGGGCCAGCTACATGTCCAAATTACCAAGCTACCCTTCTGGTACATCCAGAGTCAGTCTAGCCTACGGATTTGACCCAGGAATCTCCCAGGCTTGCCGACAGTCATCCGGACCCCCGAAACCAACTTTCATCAATTTTTACCAAAATACCCCTAGAACTTCGAAAACCTATTTTCGATATACAAACCGCACTAGGAACGACCCGGGACCCGCCCGAGACCATTTTTGGGCCCCGGGCAGCAAAATACAACTTTTTATTAAAAAGTCAACTAAGTCAACTAAGTCAACTATGCTTACTTTTACCATCTAAAACCGTACTGGATACATCCTGGGGCCCGCCGCCGGCCTTTAACGGGCCTGGACGAGATTTTTATAACTTTTCACTATAAAAACTATTGTATTTTGTAATCACTTTTACTTTCAAAACCGTACCGGATACATCCCGGGGCTCGCCATCGGCCCTTAACGGGCCCAGACGAGATTTTTATGACTTTTTACTATAAAAACTATCGTATTTTCTACGATCACTTTTGCTATTCAAAACCGTATCAGATACATCTGGGGGCCCGCCTTGGCCCTTAACGGGTCTGGACGAGAATTTTACAACTTTTCATACGGACGTGCAAACTGCATTCCAGACTCATTTTCGGCCACGTAGCCACCTAAATAATATCCCGGGACCCCCGTTGACTGTCGGTAGCCCCGGACGACCATTTTTCAATACCTTCCCCACTGAGCCGTGTAGTCATTTCTGACCCGTCTCCTGTCTCGGAACATTCCAGAGATGTCCCGGAGTTCCCGCACCATATGTATCCCCAGTTTTTGTCACCGCCGGGGTCTGATGATGTCCTCCGTGTATGGTAGAAAAGCCTCCATATCCCGCTGGTGCAAATCCCCAGCTATTGTTAACATCTCTAGAACTTCAGCTTTTATTCTGAACTACGGGAGACCTGATTTCTCCTGAGGCCGGAGAATACGTAGGCAGCCAAGTGACGACTGGGTCCCGAATAAAATCTTTTTACCATCTTGAACTATGTGATGGCCTGATTCTCCTATGACCGGAGATACGTAGGCGGCCTTGAGACCCGGGCTCGGTCCAAATCCTATTTTTGTATCTATTCCCCTTTCTTTTGTAAAAAGTCTCATGCTTGGTAATAAAATTCATTTTCAGATAGATTATCTCTTTTCATTGTATGTATGTATGTTGTCACAAGTTTTCATTTACTCATGTTGAAAAAGTTTGTTCTGAGTGCCGAAAGGGCGGGGTAGGGTGCTCTGGCTTCCCTACACACAACAGTCAATTACCGAACCTTTTCTTTTCTAAAATCGCAGACCAAACAAAAAAAACTGAGTCTTTTCTATCAAACAAAACCGGGCCTCCGAACCTGAGGCATTTTCTACAAATAACTTTTTCGATGGTGACTTGACACACCGAGAATTGTGTCAAGTGGTGACTCTGAGTTATTTTCATAAATAACAAAACATGGCTCAGTCACAGCTGTAAAACCCATGCTTTTAACAAACCATGTCGCTTTGAATATCACTTGGATCAATCGGCCATCACATCGCACATTTTTGCGAGCGGTCGAAATCCCGGGCGCAACAGCTGGGGATTTTGATAATTCCAGCTCTAAGACTTTTTCAAAACATGAGTGGATGAAAATTTGTGACTATTCTAACCTTCTCATACTTATATCTGTATCCTGTCTGTCTCTATTTTGCAGGGCATCGCGCCCCAATGGGCCATATAACCCTAATGGGTTTTCGCGTGCTTTTGCCTAGATAAATACCCTAATGGGTTTGCATATTATGTGGCATGACCTCCTTCTGTTCACACACTGAGCACTCATGCTGCACTACATACCCTCTCTTCTCAATCTCCATTCTTTTTTACAACTTTAAACCTGTGTCAGTCCTAGTCGGGGAAGCGGTAAACAGACGTGCGCTAACAAGCCATTTGGCCTCGGTCGTATGTCAACCGAGTCTTTTCCACTCGACCCACGTACCAAAGATGGCACTCGAGCGGCACCCTTTACGGTCGACCATGGAGAGCCAAAGGTATATCGGGTTGGGAGCCTATGGAAACCGCCGACGGATGAAAAACTTCGGCCGGTATAGGATTGCATAAGCCAAACCCTCTCATGATTCATGCAGTAGCCGTATCGGCCATAGCTGTTTACATTCTGTATCTAGGAACACAAACAGGAAGGATGTTGATATTTACTGCTTTCCATATACTGTTCATTCATTTAGGTAGGCATTCTGGCAAGAGTCTCAGTTACTCAAGCCACGTGCGCCCATGTGTGCGCGTTACCTAGAGTCGAGACTTTGTCAGGGTCGTCTCATGCATTTCATTTTGGGGGTAGCACGCACGTTATCTCCCGTCCTCAGATCACATTGTATGCTTGTCTCCACGACTGATCATGGTTGTCCTCAGATCACATTATTGCTTTCCATTTCACTTCTACCACTTGGGGCATTTTCTGTTTACTCATAACATGAAAGATAGCTACCCTAATTTTCATTAAAAGTTTGATTATGGATCCGAATGCTGTCACACTGGGTCAGGAGAATCTCCAACTGGGAGATAATCAGTATGCTACTAAAACGGATATGGATCTGATATACCATCACCTTGACCAGCTCATTGGAGCTGTACAGAATCTCACCGATCAATCTGACAGGGTTGCACCTGCTCCAGCTATGGGGGCCCAACCTAACGCTCCTGCACCAGGGGCACAACTCGTTGGGGCAGCTGCTATTGCTATTTCAGCACCACAAGTTCATGCTCACGATTCACCGACACAAACAAATGCCGGTTCTCCGCGTATCACATTCCCTCAGCAGCAGAACCAAATAGGCAAAACTACTAGAACCTTTAGTGTTCTGCCTACATCGAGAACTGAGGCATTTTGGTGCCTCCAACATAAAAGAAAAGTAGCACCAGTTCCTAATAGGCCTCCACTGAGAAAGCGGCCAACACGATACAATCCAAATGCCCGATGCCTATACCATTCGGAATAAGAGGGGCACAATACCAAAAAGTGTCGGGTTCCTCTTCATAGAATCCAAGATTTGATTGATGACAATGAGGCTATCATGGACATTATAGCCGGCAGTACTACATTGAATGCAGGGAGTATCAACATGATCAACTATGAGTATGAGGATTCTGATAGTTTTATTCGTCTTTCGAGTAATCTCCCTCCCGAAACATGCCAAGACTCTGTTCTAGGGATAACACCCACCCATCAGCTTATAGGGCTTCCCGACCAGGAAATCATCGTACAATCACCGACGGCACTACTCGAGGGGGAAGTGATGATCATCACCCCCGTTCACGGAAATTTCAATGCAAATCAAGATGGCTCTTCGAACGATGAGTACCAAGAGAATTACCCACTTTATCCGGATGATCATCCGATTCACAACCCCTTCACGGAAAGTGAAGATGATGACTACTTCACCGAGGATTCCCGCTTAAGCAATATTGATAGCATGATTTCGGTTGATGAGGACACCGAGGATGATAGAGTTACATTTGGGATTTGACATTAATGAGTGGGAAAATGACTACGAGGCAGCGGCTGATGAGGATGTCCAAGCCCAGAATCCTGAGAATCCCCCCCCCCCCCCCACCCCAGCGCTGGTTCTTTATCATGTACCGCTATTAAGAGCAGATCATACACTTGGACCCGGGGTGTATCTAAACCTTCCAGCAATCATCTGTGAGCATTTGATACCAATCTGTCCAGCCCTATTGGGAGGAACTCTCACTGGAGCTCGGATGATGTATCCACCATACGCGGTTCCTAGTAAAAGAGATGCGATAGGGTTAGCGTTCTGATATATCGATGACCCGCATCTATCTTATCCTTTCTGCTCAGTATTTTATTTTGCTTATCTATCTATGTTGTGATTTCTTGCTTTACCCTATGTATGTGTGTAGCAAGAAATGTATGTCGTAATGAATAAAAGTTATGAGAAAATTGCCCCAAGATCTTGGTGAATGTTTGATTTTCTGTTTCTGAATTTACTTCTCCCTCTTAGGCTAAGAGCTTTTCTTTCAAACAAAACGTGACAGGAACCAAATGCGTCATCACACTGAATCTAATGATATCACGGTTTTAGAGTCCTCCGAGAATGACCCGAAGCTGGATTATGAATTAATGGGAAATAAAACTTGATATTGATGATTATATCCCCGAAGTGGTCGTCAAAGAAATACAGCAGCACACTGATTGCTACGAGCAAAGACCCACACCCAATGTGGAAGAAATAGTCTCCATCAACTTAGGAACGGAGGATAAACCAAGGATAGTCAAACTAGGAACTCAACTGAACAAGGACCAGAGAATTGAATTTACAAAACTCTTGAGGGACTACCAAGATGTTTTCGCATGGTCGTACCAAGACATGCCTGGACTCGATGAGTCAATCGTCGAGCATAGGCTACCCTTGGACCCTGCTTTCCAACCAGTTAAGCAAAAGCTCCGCCGACTCAAGCTCAAGTGGAGTCTCAAAGTTAAAAAAGAAATCATCAAGCAATTCAACGCTGGCTTCCTCAGAGTTGTGTCTTATCCTGAGTGGCTAGCCAATGTGGTCCCAGTACCAAAGAAAGACGGGAAGGTCCGAGTATGCATCGACTTTTGGGATTTGAACAAAGCAAGCCCCAAGGACGACTTTGCCTTACCTCACATTGATATCCTGCTTGACAATATAGCAGGCCATGAGATGTTCTCCTTCATGGATGGTTTCTCCCGTTACAACCAGATTAAAATTATGCCTGAGGATCACGAGAAAACTGCCTTCATCACCCCGTGGGGGGTGTACTGCTATGTAGCCATGCCTTCGGCTTAAAGAATGCCGGGGCCATTTATCAGAAAGCCATGATTACTTTATTCCATGATATGATCCATGAAGAAATGGAAGTCTACATGGATGACATGATAGTGAAATCCGGAGGCAACAATCATCTCCAGAACTTACAAAAGGTATTTGAGCGGTTGAAGAAATACCAACTCAAACTCAATCCATCTAAATGTACATTCGGTGTTACATCCGAAAAGCTCCTGGGTTTCAGCGTTAGTCAGAGGGGTATCGAGGTCGACCGCGCCAAGATTCGAGCCATCCTCGACATGCCTCCTCCCCGAACGGAAAAAGATGTTCGATCATTTCTTGGAAAGCTCAACTACATCAGCAGGTTCATCGCCCAAATGGCGCATACGTGCGAGCCTATGTTCAGATTACTTAGGAAAAGTGTTCTGACTGTGTGGAACGATGACTGTCAATAAGCCTTTGAGAAAATCAAAGATTATTTATTGAATCTGCCAGTACTGGTGACAACAATAGCCGGCAAGCCACTGATTATGTACCTAGCAGTGATGGAAAATTCCATGGGATGCGTGTTAGGCCAACATGGGGAGGATGGGCATACAGAGCAAGCCATCTATTACCTCAACAAGAAGTTTCTTAAATATGAAATCAACTACTCAACTTTGGAGAAGACGTGCTGCTCCTTGGTATGGGCTGCCCATCGGCTTCGCCATTATATACTGTATCGAACCACATATCTGATCTCGAAGATGGATCCAATGAAGTATATCTTTGAAAAACCAACTCTTTCAAGCAGACTCTTGAGATGGCATATGATGCTGGCAGAGTTTGACATTGTCTTTACAACAGAGAAATCAATCAAGGGCAGCGCAATCGCTGAGTATCTAGCAGAGAATCCCATAGGCGATGATGAACCTATGGGCCATGATTTCCCTGACGAAGAGGTAATGTTATCCGAATAACTTTCCAAAGAACCCGAGTACCTGGGCTGGAAAATGTTCTTTGATGGTGCAGTCAACAAGAAAGGGGCTGGCGTAGGAGCCGTCCATATATTCCGAAGGTGGGAACCATTTCCCAGTAGCAGCCAAGCTCAAATTTGAGGGTTGCACTAACAACATGGCCGAGTACGAGGCATGCATCCTAGGGTTACGAATGGCCTTGGAGTACGGTATTTCCCGACTGATGGTATTCGGAGACTCCGATCTAATCATCCAACAGACAAACGAAGTATACTGAACTAGGGACCCAAAGCTCCTACCTTCTCATGAGCTGACGGTGGAGTTGCAACACATATTTGATGAAATCAACTTCATCCATATTCCCAGATCAGACAACACCTTTGCTGACTCCCTGGCAACCTTTGCCTCAGCCATCCAGTTTTACGATGGAGAGGAAATTCCTCCGATTATAGTTGAAGAGAAGCATTCACCGGCGCATTGCATGTTTGTCACGCCTGAGCCAGATGGATTGCCATGGTATCATGACCTTCGGCAATATATGCAAGCGGGTAGTTTCCCCGATGGATCCACTCACAATAGTCGCAAAACGCTTAGCCGTCTTGCGACACAATTCTTCCTTGTTGGGGAAATACTCTTCAAGAGGTCGACATATGGTCCCCCCAGGTGCTTGGAGCTACGGATGCTACAGAAATAATGAAAGAATTACACGAAGGTATCTGTGGCCCCCACATGAGCAGCCATGCCTTATCCAGGAAAATCATTCGAATAAGCTATTATTGGATGACCATGGTTATAACTGCCCCATGGCCTTTTGCTGTCTGGGGCATGGACGTCATTGGAATGATCACGCCTAAGGCTTCCAATGGTCACCGCTTCTTTCTGGTGGCCATTGACTACTTCACAAAGTAGGTCAAAGCTGCCACCTTTGCCAGTGTCATCAAGAAAGTGGTGGCCCGCATCGTACAGAACAATATTTTGAGCCGGTATGGAACTCCGGAGATACTTATCATAGATAATGCAAACAATATGAACAACAACCTCATGACAAAGGTATGTGCCAAGTACAACATCAAGAATCAAAACTCTACCACCTATCGCCCGTAGATGAACGGAGCGGTAGAGGCGGCCAACAAAAATTTGAAGAAAATTATCCGTAAGATGACGGATACACACAAAGACTGGCATGAGAAGCTTTTCTTTGCACTGATGGTGTATCGCACGACCGTTCGGACGTCTACGGGAGCAACCCCATATTCCTTGGTATACGGCAACAGGGCCATCTTACCCGCAGAAGTCAAGATTCCTACCCTGCGGGTCTTGATCGAATCCGAGCTAGATGACTCTGAGTGGATCCAGAGTCGACTCGATCAGCTCGTACTACTTGACGAAAAGAGGGTGGCAGCAGTTTACCACTCCCAATGCTATCAAAAGAGGATTGCCCGGTCATTCAACAAGAAGGTTAGAACCCGGGAATTCAGACAGGGGGATCTAGTCTTAAAAAAGATCCTCTCCGTACAAGGCGAAGCTCGGGGAAAGTTTTCCCCTAATTATCAAGGACCTTTCATCATAATGAAGATCCTTACGGGTGGCGCATTGCTTTTAACCGAAATGGACGGTGAGGAGTTTCCAGGGCTCATAAACTTTGACTCTGTTAAACTTTATTATGCTTAGTTTTCATTTGATACTACTATGTGTAATGTTGCTTGTCATGTGAATAAATAAAATGGTTATTCTACTCTGTAATGGAAAGCCTTCCATCCAAGAACATCCATTCTTGTTTTTCCCCAAGTATTGGGTTCAGAAAAACCATCATATGAAAAAAGAAAAAAAAGAAGAAGAAGAAAAGAAAGAGAAAAGAAAAAAAGAAGAAAGGTATATATTCAGAAAAAGAGGAAAAAAGAAAGAGAGAAAGGAGTGTTGTCGCGATCGGGATTTCGACCGCCCAATTGAACAGTGGCCGATCGATCCAAGTGATATTCAAAGCGACGTGGTTTTGTAAAAGCACGGGTTCTACAGCTGTGACTGAGCCATGTTTGTTATTTATGAAAATAACTCATAGTCGCCATTTGACGTAATTCTCGGTGTGTCAAGTCACTGTTGGAAAAAGTTGTTTATGGAAATATCTTGGGTTCGGGGACCCAGTTTTGTTAGATAGAAATGCCTCGGGTCTGAAGACCCGGTTTTGTTTGACAGAAATGACTAGGTTTTTGTTTGATAGAAATAAACCAGAATACCAGGAGAAGGAGTCAGAGGCAACTCCCCCGAACTTAGCCGTCCAGGCACCCTCAGAAGAAGCAAGCGCGTGCATGTTCCTTGATGACAAGAGGGAGTTCGCGGATGAATAACCAAACCAAGCAGACCTGGGAGATCCAAACCAATGCGAGATCACCCACAGAAACAACAGCTCAGCGCACCCTCCGAAATGGGCCTGAGGATCAAAGTACAAGGTGGACAACCCATGGTAGGTGTTCGCCAACATCATCAGAACAATCGACGCCCCAGTTTTTAAACTTTCACAAACGGAAGCTAGCCGTCCATCTATCTTTCCATCCCGATAAGGGAAAACTATGCGGTTCAACATGAGAAGAGCGAAAGTATCGAGTTTCGACCGAGATCGGGGAGTTGCCAGAGACGGCCTCTAAGCATGAATATCAAAGACATACTGGAAATCCAGACGAAAAGAGCCGCCGCCAAGCCGCCGGATCTTTTCCTTTTCAATCCAAGGAACGTCTCTAGAACCCCCTTCCTTGTGGTCGGAGTCGGAGAAACAACAATATCCAGTGACTGCTGAAGCCTCAACAAGCCTTGAAACTCCTCAGGAACAAGAGTCACCTCCATGTCGCCTACGCGAAACAAACAGCAGTGTGGAATCCAATACCGGCTAACCATGGCCGGGAAAAAGGGAGGAACTTGAACCCGAAGAAGTTGGTCCAGTTCCCCCCACCATGTTCTAAAGGTATCCTTCTCAGCAGAGGAGAAGCTCTCAAATCGTCTCAAAAGGAGACCCCTCTCCCTCTCAGAAAGCATAATTCCGAATATCTGAGAACTGAAAAAGAAAGATATTAGTCCAACAGCGCAGCTACGCACCAATTTTCAAAGCTAAAGCATGATTTTATTCATTAGCATGGACGATATGTTACATGATAAAGAGCATGATACAAAAACTGAGATACATGATAAAAGCAGAAATCTGAAATACAATTCAAGTAAACACATATGTATATCTATATATATATGCAACTCTCGTCCTGCTAATAAGAGCTGTAGGTAAGACACTCAACCATCGAACCAGAACATGTCATCTAGGAGGTTCAGCTCGGATAATCTGAAGCTGCAGTTGCACTATGAGGCCTGCACAAACACAAAGAATTCAGAAAAATACAGAAATGAAGAAATAATGCAAGCAAAGGAATTATGGGAGACATGGTTTATCAGTGAGGCCTCAAGATGATCGCCCCGAGCAATGGCCCCCATATACATCTCCCTTAGGAAGGCCGCATGGACAGCCTCCAAAGAAGAAGCAGATAACACACCTATGGAAACACGCTTATAACAGTTTTCATATTCCTCCTCCAGCTGAAAGAAGCTAGGTGACATCATGCCGAATTTGCGAGAGAAGAGAGTCAAAGAATCAGCCAGCCCAAAAGTAATCGTTGGTGGAATAGAATGAGCCCAAAAAGCACCTACAACCTGGCGAGAGCATCTCTCGCCCATAAACATCTCCCAAGTGGACATGCTGGAGAAACAAACCCTCCTCTCAGACAGATGGAGAACTCGATCAAATGCATCTGCATCCGGGCCAGGAAAGTTAAAGTACGGTCTCCAGGAAACATCAGCCGCGGATAGGCGGTTCAGAGCAGACTGCATGCCAATGAAATCATTACTCTTCCTATTGAACCTGGTTTTGCACCAGCGAGACACTCTTGGGAATATGTCAGAAGATGTAGAGGAAAGACGAGGTCTTCCCACATCCACATATTCCCAAAACCAAAATGCCAAAAACTGAACCGGTCCAAGCATAGACCCGGTAGGCCTGGATACACGAATTCTCATCCCTCTTAGGAAAGAGGAGAAAGTGAAGCTTCCCCAGTCATAGGTCGAAAGCTTCTCCAAATCTTCTACCACACTCATAACATCGCAAGAGAAGGTGCCATTATCCGTCAGGAAAAACCCCGCTACCAAAATGAGCAGCAAACGGCGGCACTTTTGAGTGAACTCAGCAGGAGACTGGGGATTGTCCAAATAATAGCTATTACTCGGACAAAGTGCCAAAATCTTAATTTTGTTATTTTGAAAGTCATCGGGCTCAAAACCGCACAGCTTCACCATATGCCTTCTTCCACGCTTCTCAACCATAATCAACTCGCCACCAAAGTGTAATCCGGTCACCATATACCAATCCAGGGGAGTGGGGCCGAGCTCGAACAGAGGAAAGTGAAGGGTATTGGTTTCAAAAAACCAACGCTCAGTCAAACCATGGGTCATGACCCTCGAAAGCTTTGAAAGTTTGATCCGGAGGAATAAATCAAAACCGGTTTCCTCTAGAAAATCCTTTTAAAAATCATGAATAACAAAGAGGCGTCCAAGAAAGGTGTACCAACCTCCTCTCAATTTAACCTCACCGAGCGGTGGAGCCTCATCCCCTCGAAGACGAGCATAGACCAAAGGATGGTACTGTAAATCCTTCAGGAAATTGGATTTGAACTTGTCAGGTAGATTCCCCAGCTCACTTCCTGCAGCTTGGCGTCGTAGCACGCCCCAGTTAGTATGACTATCAAAATCTTCATAGGTGGTTCTTCCCTGGCTGGCCTGTTTGAGAATGACCACCTCTGAATCATCTTCGGCGTCTGATGAATCGATGTCATCGTTCCCCACAATCAACCTTGGTTTCTTCAACGAAGAATCAACAATTCCCATATCATAGCAAGGCTCTGATGCCTCGAGATCATCAGAAGGGAAATCAAGACCACTCGATAAGAGTGATGCCCCTTGAGAGGGATAGCTACTGGACCCTGCGCCCTCATCAGAAAGGGAGTAAGTCATGTCGGGACGTTCCTTCCCCCGGCACAAGAGAATATCCATGAACGTGGACCCGCACTACATGGCAAAAGCTATTTTCAAACATATCTATAAATCTCAGGAAAGGTAAAATGCTTAGAAAGGTACGTTCCCTTGGATCCTATGTTCATTAGTCAACGCAATATCTAGACTCCGCATGAGGCAATTGGACTCGCTTAGTCTTTCTTTTCCCACTTAGTATGCATGAATCTCAAGTCTTTACCTACAGGTAGCTTGCATAAAAATACGGGAAGCTCCCGATTTGCCTTTTAGATGGCCCCATTTTGAAAAACTTTTGAAAAATCCCGGCAGCCAGCCAGACCGTACTTATGTCCCGGACATTAACCTCTGGAGTTTTACCCTCGTAAAAAGAAGAAATTTTCCTTTTTGCTGGAAGGATTTTTTTTTCCAAAATAGAAACAACATGTGGTTTAACGCTTCCCCTTTGTCTGAAAATCATTTACATTTGTCGGGCCTTGACCCATCCTCCAAAAATTGGCCAAAAGGCCTTCATTCTTATCTATGCTGTTTCTAAACCTTGGCGCGCTTGATGATAGCGCACCATGACTCAATGTTTGTATCGAAG
>JAXBDA010002661.1:3050-40560 GCA_036023075.1 Gaultheria prostrata | reverse complement strand
GAGTATAAAGAAAGAGTAGTTTAATATTGTGAAGTTAGAATAGAGTGTCTGATTTTGTGAATTTTTTAAAAAGTGACTTGCTAATTTATAAAAGGTGTTTTTGAGGTTAAATTTGGTCCAATTTTTGTCTCCCCTGGTGAGGATGCCCTTATTATTTTCAATATTCTTGTTGCCTCTTTTATTGGATTAATCATTTCTGTGGGGGCAAATAAATTAGATAAATCCAAATAACAATTTCTGGCCAAATAAGTGTACTATCAAAGGGAATAATTGTCCTGTCACAATGAACTAGTATTGTGGTAGGTCAGAATCTGAAAGAATCGAAGTCAGCTCACTTCCACACACACACACACACAGAAAGAGAGAAATTGGTCCTTTTCGTTTGGTGGAAATTGAGACCATATGGAGAGTCGGTAAGGGTAGTTGAAGTCAGAAAACGAGACCAAAAGTGTAGAAATGAGAAGAAACAAACACCATCTCAGTCTAAGTTACCTAAAACTATGACAAATTGTACTAACAACTTCCACCGTGATCTTTTTTCATTAAGTCAATCCTTTAATTCCTCGGAAGAGGTCTTTCATGAGTTTCTTTTTGTTTTCTAGTTTCTGTGTTCATTTGTGAGATGCTCTGAATCATGAATGAAGGAAACATGGCAATGAGAACAAAAATTGATTTGGGTCTCTAAATCTGCCCTCCCTGATGCCTTTCTGCTATAATTTTGGGGCATGGTTGTACAACAAAACATCCATGTAGCTCCTCGGTTCTTGGAGATTGGGGGACACTGTTTCAGTGATATTCTGGGAGCAGCCACTTTGTGCATATTGCCAAAAGTTAGGTCTGTCTCCAATCATCCCGGCCGATACTCCCTAAGTTTTTGCAGTTCTAAGTGAAATTTAAAAATCCTTGCGGTATTTTCATGTAAAAATGTACTCCTCATTCACAATAATCAAAGTTTTGTGTATCATGCGACTATTATAAAAATTGGAGACTTAGAAAGGATATGCACCAGAAGAAAGGAAGATGGAAAATCTGGAGTGTTAGGAGTCGAGGAGAAAGAATTTTCCTAGGATGTGTGATATATGCAACTTTATGATTGTATCATATTTTCTCCATAAAAAGATGGGACGCGGGGAGGTGTTGCGCACTTGCAGCACGCTGTGCGTCAAAATGACGCAGTTTTGATACTTTTTTGGGTCGCCAATTTCTGCAGGGTAGGGCTCTGTTTGGACGCTTGAAAACCCTTTTTCTTTACCGTTCACTTGCACAGTGATTTCCTCCCTCTAAATGCTGAAAAATCCTCAGAACAGGGGAGGCAGACTTGAAAGTCTAAAGTGTCAACAACCAAACAAAATCCACAACAAAACAAAACCAAATCAAAGCCAACTCCATACCTCCAATCAAAACAGGGCAAAGAAACAGAGCTTTAAGCTTTACAAGAGAAGGAAAAATTTGAGAAACGGGCTCATGATCACCTCAATGGGTCAGAATTTGGCTCGGAAGGATGAGAGTTCTTCGCCGAGTGTACTTGCTAAGCTGTACGAGAGAAGGAATAATTTGCTTCAAGTGAACAGAAAAAAAAAAAAAGGGTTTTGATATTGTTGTTGTGTTGCTGTTCTTTTTGTTCTGAAGTCCTACTACTGGTTTGCCAAGTGTGAAAATCATGGGGTTGAACCGGACTGGGTGTTCTTATGTTTGACAAATGTTGAATATTTCTGGTTTGACAAATGTTGAAGGTTGATTGGTGGGTTTTCTCTCCACATAATTAATCAGGAATCCATTTTCGGGTCAGGCTCAAGATAATAATTTATTGTGACTCTTCTAATCCTAGTACGAATAACCTGCATTTGACAAGACCGAAAACAAGATTTGTCGTGATGTGCTTAAGATGGCCCGGACATTCCGTTTATGGGGCATATAACAGATGGAGTAAACTACAAAGAAAGAGATTCGTTATCTTTGTCTCAGAAATCATTGTTGCTTAGTTCTTGTTTGCATTCAGACCACTGGGGGCCGTCTCACATGATATACTTATACTATATATGTAGATATGCGCTGTAAAAGTTACTCCATTTTGCAGATCCATGCTCACTTTTTGAAGATTTCTTTTGAATATTCAACTCATTTTTTCATCAGTTTTATGTTGGATGTCTCACCCATATTTGTCGTCTCACTCATGACTCATGCTTAGCTTTTGTTATACATCCCCTTATGTTTGGATGCCCGAGTTTCGTCCCTTGTTTTTTCATCACAATTATTATGTTAGAATCATTATGTAACTGTCGTGTTGGATCGATAAGAATTTATCTAATTGTTAACTTCAAAATTGCGAAATTAGTCAAGGCATGCGTAACAATGCAGAGCACCAACGTCCCTGAGTTTTTTTGCAGTTCTAAGTGAAATTTAAAAATCCTTGCGGTATTTTAATGTAAAAATGTACTCCTCATTCACAATAATCAAAGTTTTGTGTATCATGCGACTATTATAAAAATTGGAGACTTAGAAAGGATATGCACCAGACGAAAGGAAGATGGAAATCTGGAGTGTTAGGAGTCAAGGAGAAAGAATTTTCCTAGGATATGTGTGATATGTGCAACTTTATGATTGTATCATATTTTCTCCATAAAAAGATGTAGGCGTCTAACCGTCTACCTTGTTGACGATAAAATATGATTTAGTACGTTGTACATACGTTACCAAGAGTATTCACGACTCAGTGGACGTTAAGAGTAGTATCCGCAAAACGTAACACCATCTAAACAAAAAAAGGAATTAAATCCCCATCAGTGCATTTTATCTGGCTTTACATTCATTTGTTGGGCCAGGCTCACTTCATTTTTGGTGGATTGCCAGACGCAAATCTGCTAGGAAGCTCAACGGAAATGAAGTAGTAAATTACCAGATGCACATCTGCTATAATTGCTGAAGTAAGTTGTTAGTTGAAAACCAACTATAAAGGCCCACGGACCACAATGCGGCTGCATTCTCCCCATTATCCCGATCCAGCTATTTCTACCTCAGCCCATTTTTGAACTAAAGTATATTTGGGCCTCAAAAAGTAAGGAATCACAAGTAGGAGGACTTGTATAATCATTGCTTTTTTTACTTCATTCGCGAGTTACTTTTAGGCAAGTGATTTCCGCACTTTTTTGTTTTTTTGGATAAACACGTAACCTTTTATATTTTTCAATAAAATTTTCTGTGTAAAAATCAGGGTTTGTTTATAGAAAAAAAAGGTGTAAAAATCATTTCCCAACCATTATACTCCCTCCATCCCAATTTGCTAGACCCTTTTGTGGAATCCAACTTATTAAGAGATGTTAAAATTTTGTATTGCCTTTTCTATTTTGCCCCTAAATTCAGTCGATATTAATGTGGCCAATTTTGTGGGGCTAATTTTTTATATGGAACTCAAAGCGTATGAAATATGGATCTTGTTTGATATATATCAATTAGTTTTATTATACAAAGTTTTCAAAATCATAAAAACTTTTATAAAATAAAAGATAATGGACAAGCCAATTGAGATGGAGAAAGTACTATTTAAGAGTAAAACTGAAAAGCGCCCCTGTTTTGATGGATGTTTTTAGAAATGAGACTTATATTTTGGGACATCCCAAAATATAAAGAGGGTCTAGCAATTTGGGACGGAGGGAGTATCAATTTTCTTTTTGATAAACAGGTGTCCGATCCAATTTACGCGCACCTCAACTAATTCTGGAGGACCATAAACCCGTTACCCACTAGTAGGGATTCCACTTGAAGCCAAAGCAAATGTTCTGTATTGACTAGCCCAAAGAAGTTTATAGCACGTGAGAGGTTCTGATGGGGGTGTTTGGGAGCCTACTTTTCACTTTTAACTTTTTGGCTTTTAGGTTTTTTAGATTATGGTCAGAATGAGTTTTGAATCTGGGAAGAGTGTTTGGCAGAAATATGTATAATGCATTTTGCAAAAGGGTTAGTGTTTGGGAGATGTGTGTAGAATACATTTTGTAGGTCTTTTGTTAATCAAAATGAAAAATGAGAAGTCAAAAAGCTCATCTCAACCTACTTTTGACTTCTCTTCTTCTCTCATCAAAATGGAAAATGAATAATGAGGGAATGAGTTCTGGGTGTTATCCCCCAAACACCAAAAATTAAAAAAAAAAAATGCAAAAAAATGAAAACGAGGTGGCCAAACACCCCCTGAACTTGAGTTCTCAAAAAGAAATAAACCCTCAAGTCTCACGTCTAGACGACTAGACCAACCCTGGTGTTACTTTTATACGAATTTTCTTACCCAGAGTTAAAAAAGAGGAGTACTTATTAAAAATACTTCGGCTTTCGATAGTATTTTTTCATTGCAAAAAACCTCTTGATTTTCAAGTGAAGACAAATAACAGTACTGTGGACTGTGCGCACCAAACAGTGCAGTGGCAAGTGCACCGGTTAAAAAAATACTAATGAATAGTAATATATATTTTATATAATTTATTTATCAATATTTTTTTTCACACTCCACCACTATTTTCTATTTTCTTTTCTATCCCTATTAAATATTAAAAAGTAATGTGTGTGTGAGAGAGAGAACTAAAAAATCAAATGCTTGTTCACAGTTGCTTACCAAATCTGCCAGCCTCAACCGCCAAACGCATTAGAGCAACCCAACAATACTCTCTATCCTCCTCTCATCCCTATTTTAGGAAGCCAAACCCCAAAGTTAGGCTCCAAGAGCCTCCCTAAACTCCTCCCTAAAATACAAAAATGAATAGTACCTCCCTAAAATCCCCCCATTTAGGAGACACTATTCACTCCCTACCTATTTTTTTATTCTTTCTCTCTCTTACTTTCCCCCTCTCTGCCGTTGCTTTCTCTCTTTTTTTTTCTTTTTTTTTCTCTCTCTCTCTTTTCTCTCTCTTACTTTTCCCCCATATATTATATTTTATTAAAAATAGGGAGGGTAATAGAGAGGATTGTTGGAGATATGAATTGGTAAAATGAAAAATGTGCACTGTTCACTACTTTTTTTAGAGAAAAATTTGAGTCATTTGTTGGGTGCAAACCACATTTTGTGGTTGAGGGAGGTAAAATAGCCAAATGGAGTAGGTAGAGAGCCATTGTGCACTTGCTCCAATACTCTACTTTGACTACTCTTGAGGCTGACCAATATTTGCTTAATACTCGCGTCGTCCCATATTTTTTGTACCACTTTCACTATTTACAACACCTTAAAAATTATTTATGATTTTAAATGTATAGTGCTATATATATTCAATATATATCTCGTTTGAAAGTTCTTGACGAGTAGTAAACAAAGTTTTCAAAATTATAAAAAGCATTATAAATTGAAAGATATAAACAATTGATAAATGGAACGCATACGCGTAAATGTAAAAGAAATTCGGGATGGATGGAGTATTTATTTTTTCGACGGCAGAGTGTTAGGGTCAACTTACGCGCACCTCAACTAGTTCATTTTTCGGTCCGAGCAGACCAATATATGCTCAACATCCTTTTTTCTCACCACAATCAAGTGTGTCCGAACTAGCTTACAAACATCTCAACTAGTCTATTTCTCAGTTTGATCAAAGATAAACCATTTACCCCTGCACTAGGGATTCACATAAAATTTATTTCGTGCAGGCTATGTGCAATTTTTAAATTAAAAAATAATATATTTACCAAAATAAATTTTAATTTTTGTTTTTCCACCGTATTAAAGTTCGCAATGAGAGCTATCAAATATGATTCATATTGATAAAAAAAAAAAATTTGTAAGCGCATTATTTTTTAGTTTGAAAATTATACGTAGTTTCGTAGTAGACTATCAAATTAGGACGGAGGGAGTAATATCGACTCATATAGAATTAACTGTACACGTATCACTCTACAAGCAGTCCTCGAAATCAAAAAACACATTACATACATGTGATTACGGATATGCATGTGAATTTTTTTATTTTTTGTAACTTTCCAAAAAATGCATGTGATAAATCTTATACCAATATACACACTATTTGGATACCTAAACTTTTTTTAGGATTTCGCTCTGTAATTTAAAGAGAGCTATATATTTCCATATAAATATAAATCTACATATGATTATAATATATACATTTACATATACATAGGGCCGGTTCCGGGGACACATAAAAAAAACACACTTTTGTTTCAGGGTATATTGTGATGATCCAAACCGTTCACATCGTTTAAATGGATACAATAGGAAATCCTGCAAAAATTCAGCTCAATTGAATAACGATAAGTTCTTGATCCAAAAAGTTTTTCAAAAAAACTTAAAAGGAACTGGTGTTCTCGATTGTTTGGATCAAACACTTGTCAATATTCAAATGAGTTAATCTTTTACGGGTATCCTTAAAAATAAGTTTAAACAAGTTGAACGGCTTGAATTATTAGCGTGAGGCTCTGAAACAAATTATTATTTTTTTATGTGTCCCTTGAACCGGCCCCTATGTTTTTAGCTAAAAATGGGAAACCCAGTAAGGGGGTGTTTGGGTACCTATTTTTAAAATTCTTAGTTCTTGTTTTTCACCATTTGAGAGTTTGACACCCATTGCCAATAATCCATTCTACTAAAATGAGTTATAGTTTTTGGTTGATAGAGAACAAAAGTCAAACAGAGGTGTAGACTGGAACACTATACAAAAGAGGTGGGGCGATGTAGTGAGGGGCTCACTACACCCCTGTAGTGAGTCTATCCGGCCGTCCACTCGAGCCATCTTCATTGAGGACTGAATAAAGCAGGAATAACAAAAAAAAGTTAAACTATTACTTCCTCTGTCCAAAAAATATAATCCTTTTTGGGAGTTCGTGTCACTTTTCAATATAATATATCTTACAATCTATAATGCTTTAGCTGATTTTAAAAGGGAATTGTTATTGGAACTCCACTTTTCTCTGTTGGCACTCTTTTTTTTGTCTCTATTCATAAAGTGCAACGGTAATTTTACCTAATAAATACAAAAAAAAGGAGTATCAATAGAGAAAAATGGAGTGTCAATATCAATTCTCTTTTAAAAACTTTGTATTTTAGATTTAATTAAGATCTGTGAAACAAGATTTATATTGCATATGAAATGTATTACCGATTGAAAGATGCTTCGAAGCGGGTGGGACAATGGAGATAGAATAGTTGTAGGTTAGAACACCCAATCCCTGAGTAGAAAGAAGGCAATAAGCAGTGAGTGCCAGGTAGAGTAGCTTTATCGATAGGGTAGTAAGATACGAAAAGCGGTGGTATCGGGTTGAGCAGCCAACGCTGTCAGGGGGGCAATGGTCCCGAGTAGTTCAGGTCATGGCATGAAGCTACAGGTTCTATTTGCAGTCGATAATCGATTTTCTATCCGGTTAGAATTGAACGAGGGACTATATTTTTTGGACAGAGGGAGTAAAAAATGTAAAAGATGTACTGAAATACGTGTTTTTATTCACTTCGGATCCGCTGTCCCCAAATGGTATCCCCCTTTGATGTCCTACACCCCCACTGCTGCCACGTGACACAAAAATCCTTTAGTCTTTCTTTTTTGTAACGGGAAATACTCTTGAATCTAACAAAATCCTTTCCCCGTTAGAAACCTTTCTCCGTTAAAACCCAAAAATTTGGACTGAGTTGCACTTTGGAATTTTTTGTATTCCTTTTATTTCATTTTCCGAAATTGCTCTTGGACCAAGTAGAGCAAAAAGATTTTTGGTTACCTGAGAATCCTGTTGTTTTGTTTGCTCTTGGACCAAGGAGAGTAAGTTTTTCCAATAACACATCTATTTGGCCCAGAACAAGTATTAACAGAGTAAATCCAAGTTGATTTCACAGTAAATCAAAGAACTCTTGTTTGGACCTTAAGAGTTTCAAGGGCAGTTTTTTTTTTCCCAGAAAAGGACTAAAAAGTAGATTTGGGGTTTTAACGGAGAAAGTTTCTAATGGGAAAGGATATTGTTAGACTAAAGGGTTTTTCCCGTTTAAAAAAAGAAAAAAAAGAAAAGAAAAAAGACCAAAGGGTTTTTGTGCCACAAGGCAGCAGTGAAGGTGTAGGACACCATTTGGGGACAGCGGATCCGGAGTGTTTTTTTTTTTTTTTTTTTCTTGTACTGATTTTGTATCGAGTGGATGCATAATAGCAAGACCCCTGTCAATAAAGACTAGACGGGAAAACCTATGAGTACACTATTTTGGTGTACACCACTTCTGTGGGACCCAAAATGGGTTCTACACAAATGATCGAAGCCGAAGATTCTTAAAATGCTTTTTTAAAGGTCTCTGTAAAAAATTAGCTTATTTTAACACCGGTAATGACTCGATCAATTCTGTGCCCAATTTACTAATATTGGGCGAATAATCGATCGAAATCTTACCGATGTTAGAATAAGCTAATTTTTTACAGGGATCCTTAAAAAATGTTTTAAAAATATTGAGCGATTTCGATCATTTGTATGGGATCCATTTTGAATCCCACAAAAGCGATGTACATTTGTTGTACACCAAAATAGTGTACCCCTAGCGTGACTCTTAAAAATAATGTAACCGGAATTTTTGGTGAAGGCACTGCCGTACTTCTGTACAAAGGAAGTGTTTTGTTTTGTTACTATTCGGTAAAGAAGGGGAGGGTGTTATAATTGTCTTCCGGATATAATTACTTTGCAACAACGTTTACTGGTTTCAGTTGATGTGATGTCAAGTAATTACTCTCCAAATCACCGCAATCTTCAATAAAAATTTAATATTTTTTTAATAATTTACTGAATATCAATTAGGGATGTCAATTCAACCCGTCTCGCCCCACCCCAATGGGGATGGATAGTTATGAAATTTTTCAGGTATAGGGTAAGGGGAGCATTGAAAAAACCCGACCGGATTAGGGTAGGGTTAGGAGAGACATCACCCCTCCCCCGATACCAGTCCTGAAATTCTTTGATGCATAAAATTTTATTTTTATTCTTATATTTTTACTCTTACAACAAGAGCCCCACATTACGTATCAACTATTTTTCATTTTCCTTATAGATAGTAGGTATTTGGTAAATTGTACAGTAATTGTTATTTTGTGAATTTTTATTATTTGTCCTCACTAATTTTGGAATTGAAAACATATTTTTTTAATATGTAGAAAAAATAGGGGCGGGGCAGGGGATTACCCATCCATTACCCGGTCAGGTAAGGGGCGGGGGTGGGAATAGATTTTAGGGTTGTTGTCGGGGTATGACAAAACCCGCCCCGCCACATTGCCATTCCTAATATCAACGAGTATTTTTAATGTTCAATAAAAATTCAACATTTTTTTAACAATTTACTAGATATCAACGAATAATTTTAATTTATAAAAAAATATTTGAAATTTTTGTTAAGAAGACTTATTATTTTTAGATCCTTATTTTACTGACCGGACAAACATTTTAGAATAAAGTGACTACTATTTTTCCATAGTCCGTATCATTGCATTTGTCATAATGTCGCAAAACAAATTCATTGGTGAAAAGGGTAAAATTGTGATTAAGCAAGTAAAGGACATCTGACAAGTAAAAAAACAGGACAGAGTGGGATGTAACACCATGAACTTTTTCGTTTTGGGGAATGGAACTCTCGCATTGGGTAGAGTAGAAAACCCGTTCTAAATTTAGGTCCTATTTCGCTAGTTCAAAAAAAATTAAAAAGCCAACTCATTCATAAAATTGAAATATTTGTTCTCTCATAATATATTATATAAAAAATTGTAAAAACAAAAAAAAAAAAAACCTTAGTGAAACACTTCCTAAATTTAGTCATACGAATATTTTAACATGGAGTAAAAAATTAACTTATCCATAGTGAATCCTCTAAACCACCAGCAGCCTAGCCTTAGCCTTAGGTTTGGTTCGTGAGGGTGTGAACCCTGGGCTACCGTGGTTAGGTCAGAGCTGACCCACATGCATAATGATGGGCTCTAGTGCTATGTACTGGTAGCATTTTTCCCCCCTCTTTTGCGTACGGCCCTGCCCCCAATTCTCCCACAATCCCTCTTTCTTGGTTTTTGCCTGCAAAGTGATACCCTCCTTTACTGCCATTGTCTTTTCCATCGTTTCAAATTGTTGAGCATTGGACTATTTTAAAAAGAAAATTTTTAAAATTAATCTATTCGGCTATCGTTACAAATGAAAAAAAATGTATTCAAGTAGAAATGAGTAAATATGTGTGAAAACATATTAAAAAAATTTAAAAGAAAACTTAAATACTCTATTTGTCTACATTTATTGGTCCGTTTTTAAAATCTGTGTCATTTTATTTTAACATGAATCTCAAAAAATACAATATGAATATTGTTTAATACTCCTAGATATCAATTAATTCTATTGTACCAAGTTCGAAAAAAACATGAAAATCATTATAAATTGAAATATATAACCAATAAAAAAATGGCACATATTTCAAAAGTAGACCAACAAAGGCGACCGGAGAGAGTATGTGTTTTTTGTCTTCTTGTTTGTTTGGAACGACCTCGTTAAAAATAGGAAAATACTTCAGGCCAAAGGCCGGAGGATAATGTATAAAAGGTATATCGATATCCCAGAAAATTGTACTAATATCCATGAAAGTATATTGATATATGTGAGATGTGTATTGATAGCCGAACTCATTTATCTTTATATACCTAATATCTTTCACCTACGGGATGGAAGTTAGCCATTAGCAATACCCTTAAAAATATTATGGACACATCCAAATGTTCATCTATTTTCCCATCCCTCTTACAATTGATTATGAAAGGATGTCAATAAAATTACATGTACACTGTGATGCATGTATTCTAAACATTTTGTTAATGTTTCCGAAGATTTTTGTTCATAGATCCACGCATGAATGTGTCATGAACCCTGTGATTCATGTCCAATATCCCTAACTATTTCACAATGTCCATGTGAATCAGTCGATTCAGAACACATCTGCATACTTAAATATGTACATGAAATATGAGTTGGGTCCGACTGTGATGCCCCACAGTAGGGGTGCTCAACAGAGCACTCGATCCGCCCAACTTGCATGTCTACAAACGCACCCAAGGTATGTTACAGATGGTTGCAGTTCGAGAAATATTTGTCTGGCGGTTACAGTTCGGTTGGGTTCGGGTTCGGTTAAAACCGACCAACCCATGGACAAACTGTATAAAAAACGCTTGCGGATACATTTGTCACCCGAACCGACTCATCCGTATGTCACCCACAGACGGTTGCGGATCTTAAAAACGATAATCCGCTATGAGCGGTTCGGGTTGAGAACCAAACCGAACCATTCGGAACTGAATAGTGGTCACCCCTGCCCTCAAGTGGTGTTGGGGCATCCATGCCCCCATTTTTTCTAGGTCATTGGATCTCTTAATTTAATCTCAACCATCAATTAGCCACCCCCACTCTCTCTTATTACTGACTAAACAGGTTGAATCAGTTTGAAAGCCCTAAAAAAATTGGCGGTCGCTCAATCGGCTCTCAAATCTTTGTACCTCTCTCCCCTGCTTCAACCCCAATGCCGCCATCATCGACTCCAACTCCTCTGCCACAATAAACTCATCTTCGTTCTTATCAAACACATTAGAAACCTCCTTCATGTCCTCTTCTTCCCCCTCGTCTCTACCGTCCATTATCGAGTAATAAAGCGCCCCAAACTCCTCAACGTCAATACACCCGTCTCAAGCTCTAGTCGAGGTACCTCTGTAGTCGTTTTATTTTTATAATTTTGCTTTCTCTTTAGTTGGAAATTACATATTGAATTTGGACCTTCCGAAAAATCATTTTTAACATCATTTTTTAATTCCTCCTAAAAGTCAGAATATATTTTGTGCATGTGAAAGTGTAGTGTTATGTATTGTAGGTTTGATTTGGTACAGAACTCCCTAGCAAGTTAGAGTGAATTTGCTTAGATTTTGTGTTGTTTAAGTAAGTTTTTTAGTTAAATCTACATTTGTGATTGTGATTACTATTTTTCATGTGTTTATATCTACTGTGTTGCGAAAGGTTGGTAAAAAGTGGAAAAAGTTAGGTCGGGTGCTAAATGAAATTGGCTAAGCAAAGTGTACAAAGAGCGAAAAAAAAATGATGATCACGTATAGTTATTGAATAGATGAATTGATTATTTATAGTAGCATTTTTGTTTTTCCAACAGTTATTCTACTTAGAGCTTTGTACGCCGGCTAAAGATTTCACTTCCTCTTGTTCTAACCAACCTTCACCTCACCTTTCAGCTTGGGGGATAAAGAGATTAGGAACAAGATTTGTTGGCGCAATCAAAAAGTTAGAACATCCACTAATAATGTGTTGTGATCATACAATTATGTTCATCTTTTAAGCGATGATACATGTCATGTCAAACAATTAGTCTCCAACACACTAACAAGAGTGTTTGAGCCATGTTGAAGACTAATTGTTGTACTTATATCATTTTTGCTTAAAAAATGCCTACATTAAAATGTCAAATGCAGCATTTGTGATCAAGATCCAGGATCTAAGCTTTCTTATTGTAAATAAACTTACTTGAAGCAACTTACTTAAGGTAAGTATTGTCTTACTCTGTCGTAAGTATTTGCTTATTTAGTGGTAAATATTTCCAGTGCTTATGGTAAGTAAAATACGATTTTTTTGAGAAAAAAATGCAAAACCATCTTGTTTTTTAACAAAATCACCCAAATTTTTGTGTGTATTTTTTATCCAATGACTCTAATTCATCTTCTTCTTTTTTATTTAATGATTTAGATTTAGTAGAGCATCATAGAAATTTCCATCCGAGTATGTAGACTTTCCAATATTAAAAACAAATATGAGCACCACTACATACTCAGGAAAAATACACAAAAGTTACCCAGAGTTTAAAAATTAATGGTCTAGATTCACCTAGCCAGTGAATCTGAACAACTAATTTTCAATTTTTGGATAAATTATTTAAATATTTTCCAAATACTTAGATATTCTGATCAAGCAATGGTCTCCTGCCCTACTATCACGAAGAGGAGTAGTAGTAATGAGGTCCAAACCAATCATGACGTGGTCACATACTAACAGAATTATAAACATTTCTAGCAATGGAGTAAATGGAATTTGACTTTTGAGTACCAGTACCATGTCAGATTTTGACTTTGGCACTTGATTTATGCTACTCCAGTACATATCATGTTATTGGAGATGCTCTTACGAGCTTAACACAAGCAATGAAAAGTGAGTTAGGATGAGTTTCCCATGTGATCAAGATTTGATAAAATCAGGTGTGATTTTAAAAAAAATGTGATAAAATTTGTCATTTTACATAGTTTCATAAATCTGAATTTTTTGCAACATTTCTAATTTTATCAAACATTTTCCTTACTTGATAAAATTACACTTGATTTTATCAAATTTTGATTTTATCTTGATAAAAGTGGCAAACTCACCCTTAAGTATATTGTTCATTTGTATTGAGGTATTGAAAAGCAATCAATTTCAACATCCAAACGGAAAAACAAAATAGCTCTAAAAATACAAAATACTACGCGCCATTTATTAGAAAAGTAAGGGGGTATTCCACTAAAGCTTATTAGTTTTTTGGTTTTTCACGGCATTTTATGTGATGTATTGTGAGAGAGTGATTGTCTCGGTTTTAAGAATAATCTGACTTTTTGGCTTTTTTTTAGTTAGTGGAATAGGAGCTAAATTGTTTTAACAATCTACGTAATACTCCTATTTTGACATCTAGTTTTGAATTTTTGAAAGGCATGAGACTAAAAGTACAATCATCATTTCAAAGTTGGAAAATTAAGCTTATTTGAGATTAGTTTTACGGTAAATAATTACAGCATTTGAGTCCCATGAAACAAAGGAGAGAAAAGGGACTAGCAAAAAAGAAACAGGAGTAAGAAACTTGCAAGAACCAAATGATAAAGATTAAAGATCACTTTCTTTCCATATCTTTTATTTTTCATAATTATTTGTTTGGTTTTTCATCATTATTTTATTAATTATTCATATCGACGAGATGAATCAAAGAAGTTTAAAAATGCAGAGCGAAGTCGAAAAAAGTTCACATCGGACGAAAGGTAAAAAGGGATGATTCATTTTTTTTTTCCTCCAATCACTAGTAGTCTCTCCGTCCCAAAATTTTAGTCCCGCTTAGAGCATCCTTATCAGGAGACTAAAAAAAAACACCAAATTTAACCACAAAAACACCTTTTACAAATTAACAAGTCACTTTTCAAAAAACTCATAAAATCAGACTCTCTATTTTAACTTTACTATATTAAACTATTATCCTCAAATCTATATATATATATATATTCCCCCAAATACTGTTAACTACCCGCCTGGGGAGTTGCATTGGTACTAACCCCCCAACCCACCCACACCCCTGTTCCCCTCCCTCTCTCTCTTCTGCAACAACAGCAAAAGCAACGGAAGAAATTAAAAAGAAGAAGTAGGGCGTGAACAGTGCCGACTCAAATTTGAGTAGGCACTGTAGCAAAAATAATTTGAGGAGGAGGAATAGGGAGCCTGATTTTTGGGAGTTTTGGGGGGTTTGGCTCTCTACTTTAACCCAAAAATTAAAGTGGGGAGCCACATATTGATGCTCTTAGTGAATCCAACTTTTTAACTAGACACCATCATTACTATTCAAAGAAAATGAACTTCCAAAACTACCCTCATTTTTGTGTTTGAAATTTAACTATGGGACGAAAGGCAAAAAGGGTGATGATTCAGTTGTTTTTCTCCTTAACTGGTCAACATAGACAAATATTATGAGACAACCAAAAAAAAGAAAGATTGACCAAAATTTGGGGAGGGGTACAATTGTTTATTGTCAAAACAGTGATGCAAGTGTGGCACTTGTTTTCTCCCTTGTGCTGCTTTTGAAATGCAGGAAAACCTTACATGAAAGAAGAAAAAAAGAGGCCAAAAATGAGTTGGCTTCACGCCCTCTGTTTCCTTTTACTGTTTACTGGAAGTGTGAGATCAAATCTACGACTTGTTCTCAATGGCAACTTTGACCTCTTGAAAATGAGGAATTTTTCAGTGTCGGGTGGGTATTGCCCACGTAGTACCTGTTGGGGGGGGTGAATCACGCGGTTGATCCCGTATTTCTAGGTGGTGTCCTGCCTCCTCAACCTGCAACCAGTAGACACCGGTTAGTGTACTTGGGCCTCTTGCCCAAGGACACTCCGACGGTCAAGTTAGAATACGGAGGAGGCAAGTACAGAGAATGGAATTAGATCTAGGAATGTGAGTGTACCTTTTAGGGTTTATCCTGTGGTATTTATAGATCTCTCGGTACTTGCTCTCCAAGTCTCATGACATCATATGTGACGACACCAGTCACGTGACCCGCCCATTAACTTGCTGCCACGTCGCTCTCCAGACGCCTCTGGAAGCTTCTCGTACCACGTTACGTGTCCCCTGACACGTGTACTATTAACCGCCTCTATTTGCCCGTTAGGTTGGCTTCCGGATCGGGTCACAGAACCCGATCACTGAACCACCCGTCAGCCATGGCTTCTTCTAATCCGAACGCCGTTCATGACCGTCAGTCATATACTACCGGATCCCATCTTCGGTCTTTGGTGTTTCGGTATACAAGGATTCTCGTGCTCTCCACGAGACCTATCTTCGGTCATACCACGTACGGCCTAGGCCCCCTACTCTCGCCCCGGATCCATACTGGGCCCAGTCTTTAGGCTAGGCCTCTACTTTCGGCCCACTACAATAGCCCTTCAACTTTTCGCATCCGTGATATGGGGAGTTGATCACATGGTCCGTTTGGCACCGTACGTTCTGTCCCGTCCTTACCCAATCCTGACGTGTCAAAACGTCGTCGTTACTGGCGGGAACTGACGTGACGTTTCGTACTTCGACCCACGTGGGTCACTGAAGCGGCGCTTCCACGTGTCACCACAGCACTGGTCCGTACCTTGCCATTTTAAATTCAAGGCGGCGCTTCGTTTCCCGCGCCCCGTCGTTTCGCCTTTCCCCAGCCCCTATAAATAGAGCATCAAACGGGGGCAGAACACTTTTCTCCCCGTTCTCTCTCTCATCGCTGCAGAACATCTCAACATCCCAGGTTTCGATCGTCGATTTCTTGCCGTGATTTCCTCCAGCTCCCTTCAATCCACAGGTATGAAGTTTCTTTTTGCTCAATCATTCGTTCGTGACCAATTTTCTGCACTTTTGAAGCACTTCTGAACACGTTTCCTAGGTTTTCGTGGTGGGAACCTAGTAAACATAGTTCTTTTGATCATATAAACGTCAAATCTTTCAACCTTAGGCTGGCCGTACCTTTCTAACCAGGCCGTAGATAAACTAACATGCCGTAGGAACTAACATCCCCACCCGTGCACATGTAGGTATGTCTTCCGGAGCCGACAGTCGAGTTTCGGCCACAACAGACGAGGAGGGTATGGTTAGAGACTACAACGATGGCGTCGTAGGTTCTGACGAGGACGACCCATCCGTTGAAATGGACGTGGGGCTAGAGAGTGAGGACGATGCCATCGAACCGACTAGTCGGATGGATGTTGAACCTCCTTCTACCGAACCACAATCTGCGTCTGGGCAGAGCCCCTCTGTGAGTTCAGACGAAGCGTCTAGAGGACGAATGGCCGTTCGAGGTCGCGGTCACGGTCATGGCCGGGGACGAGGGCGAAATCGTGGCCGAGGAAGATCTCGCGGCTCTCGCGGCTCTAATACCTTTCGTAAGGCATTTGATGATGCCGAATCCCTGGAGGAATTCAGGGTCTCTAGGAATATCCCCGAGGACGTAGAGTTGGAACTAATCCCGCGTGATATCAATCTTCTGCGTTTACCCGAGCCTCAGGAAACCGTAGTTCCCCTTCAAGCTATTTATACTGCTGGAGTTCAGTTTCCCCTCCAGACATTCTTCCGTCAGTTCCTTCATACGGTGAAAATAACCCCAGCGCAAATCAGCATGAACACGATTCGAATAATGAATGGTATTGCCGAACTTAACAGCCAGCACAATTTAGGCTTTACCCTTAACGACCTTTTCGGGCTCTTTTTCCTGAGCCACAACACGCAGTTACACCGAGTCTTTCTTTCCCCCCGTACCTCTGAAAAAGTAAAGAGGCATTTGATGAGATTCGGCCTTCCTATCACCGAGCTTCCAGATTCAGATAAATACGCCAACGATTTTGTCTTAGTCAAGGGCAATTGGGAGTTCGGCTCTCACGAGCGCGGGTTGTACCCGATCCCTCGTGAGATTAATACAACACTAGGTTCGTCTTTTATTTCTCTTTCGTTTGATCTGTATCGTTTGTTGTGCTTTTATTGACTTCGATTCTCTTTATCCTGTGGTAGAGAAGGATTTGTCCGACAGATTGAGAGCCGAGGTGAACTGGAACCGGATCAAAGCTCTATTCCAGATACCGGACAGGGAAGCCCCGGATCTTTTGGGCTACATACCCACATACAACTCCACACTCGCCGCTCGACTTGAGAGAAGGGGGGCCGAAAAGAGAAGAGCACAGCAGCAGGCCGAAGGAGAGGTTCCAATCCAAGTCGCACTCCCGAACGTCCCATCTTCCTCCAGATCACAGCTACCCCGGTCTCCTTCTCCGGATCATCCACTTCGTGGTGCCGTACGCCTTCCGTTAGACCGACCATCTCCCGATCCATTTTCCTCAGCCGAAGACACTTCCGATATGGGTCGTCATCCTTATGTCCCGAAATCCCTGCTTTACACCACCGGCCGACGTCCGGAGGCTCCTGTAAATCCAACAGTTAATCCTTCATCGGCACAGCCGGACGCTGCTCCATCGATGCAACCGTCGATTTCTGAAGCGAACCGTCGAAAACGCCCAAGAGACGGCGATACTCTGCAAGACACCTCTTCACATCCTAACACAGGGAACGGCTCCTCTAGGTCGGGCGCTTCGGGCAAGACCAAAGAGAAACGACCTCTCATTCCCAGCAAGCGGCCGACGATCGCATGTGGTGTCCCCGACTATCCTACTGCGACCGTCACGTGAAACATTTCGACTCTCTTCATGAGAATCCAGAGGTCGCTATGGCGCTGCTGAAAGGGGTGGAGCTTCCCAAGGACAAGGCCTTATTGCCAAAAGATGATGGGGTCGCCTTCGTTAAGGCCACGCAACACATGTTTCTGGTAAAGGATCATCCCTTTTCATACTTTTTCAAACTCCTTTTAAAGTTTTCCATTTCCATACTCTTAAAGCCGAATCACATTTTATACTCTTGGCAGGCTCTCCAAAACATGACTTCGCTCCTTAACTCCTTCCAGGACAGGTGCAATGCGCTGACGGCCGAAAACGCCAAGCTGAAGGAGGAATCCCAAAAGGCAAAGGCCGACGCTGATAAAGCAAAAAGAACTGCGGCAATCTCGGTCATTCAAAGTGCAATCCAACGGTTCGGAATAGGACAGAGAAAAAGAGGAGAGAGAGTGGTTGGGTGAAAGGAGACTGGAGAGAGAGGGGGGATCAATCCAGACCGTCCAAAACACTTTTGGACGGCCGAGATCGTGCTCGGCATGGACACGTGGTAGCCATTTGGTACCCAAAAAATTTTCCTTCAAAATGGAGGGAAAATAATTAGCACCCTCCTACATTTATGAAGTTAAGGGCCCGATTGGATGTGGGATAGGTTTTGGTGTGATTAAATAGTAAGGGGGATAAGATAGTAAGGAGTATTAGTTAGTAAGGGTGGATCCACATTGATGTGACATTTATAGAGGGGATTAAATAGTACGTGGTTTGGATGAATTTGTGACGAAGGGGATAAAGTTGGGTGGATGATTAAAAACCCATCAAATGACTTATTTGCCCTTGTGCATGGGTTATACGAGTATTAAATATTTTCGATAAAATAAATACATAAGTACAAGACTAACTAAATTAATCATACTTTTCGATAAATATGATATATTAATTCCTTTTATTAATTACATCTAAAATTAAAAAATTTAATTATTATAGTGTTCATTTTAATAATGTTGCGTGCCACCTAATTTTTTGCTTTTTTCTCTCTTCTAATTATGCATTTTGTACTTATAATAACTAATTGCTAACTTTTATGCTATACCCCAACAATGTCGAATTCTAAAGTATAAAAAAATTTAAATTTTTTTGTATCGAATTAAAGATCTCAATTAGTAGTTTAATTTGGCGCCAAAAAAATAAAAAATTTAATGTGCATGTACTTTACTTTTCGATCCGAAGGAAATTGCAAGGGCTCGTAAAATATTTAAAATGGGGTTTGCTTTTATTTTTTAAACAGTCAACGTGAGAGGGGGTAAGGTCAAGGGGTATAAGGGAGGGTAGTGAGGTAATTTTACTGGGGGTATTGAGGGGTATAAAATTATAACACCCCCTGTTATTAATTAGTACCACTCCAGGGATATTGAGGGATATTAATCTGGGAAGGGTATAACTCATACCCCTCCTCAAAAAATTGTCAAACCATTCACTAACGCGTGAGACCGGTATAAGGGAAGGGGTATAACTTATACCCCCATGTTATACCGCATCCAATCGAGGCCTAAAGGTACAACGACGATATGAAGATTTTTGATTTCTGATAGAACTGTATTTTCTGATTTTTCTGTACAACTGGGATATTTCTGATTTTTTCATAGAACTGTAAGTTAAATGGTGAGTGATCAAATAATTGCAGATTTCTGATCAACCGTAATTTTTACGTGGTTTACATACCCGACGATATGAAGAAAATGAACGATTCAGATCAAACGAGACCTGGAATTGGCCCTAACACAAAGCACAGTGCACACATGACGCCTCATATATATACTCCAATACCAGCCCTCATGCTTTTGGCAGCCCAAGTGGCCTTGTTTGTCTCATAATGTACCAAGGTTCAAATCTCACACCCAAATTCTTGTTGTGTAAAAAAAAAAATCCACTAATGAGCGTACTATATACGAGTATTTTAATTTGTCCGACTAATCTTTGGTTACTCATGTTGTAATACCTCTAGTTTGGAAACAATACTCTATTTTTTTAATGAATAAAAAGTCTTACAACAGATATTTCACCGTGAGAATTACATAAATCTCCTTGGCAATATATTTGTTCTATACTAGGTAAGCTAAGGTCTCTAATCATCGGCACAGCCATCAGCCATGACGGTGTCCTGCTCAACTCCATAAGCTCCCGAGCTGTAAAACTCCTCATGTTCGTCTTTGAAGCCTAGCATAATACGTCGGAGTCACGAAAGCAATGTCGTGGTATTATGCCAGGGTCACATAAGTGTAACACCGTAAGCGATAACACCCAACATAGAACTCCTACCCTATAACCTTTGCACTAGCAAAAATACAATGTGTTTCCAATAGAAATAAATAACGAAAGTTCTACTGTAACAAGTAATTGGATGCTCGTGTCTGTGTCAATGCAAAATAGAGTGTCTCATATATAGCGTTTTGTGTCTCGTATTATCTTCCAGTGTTAGAGTTCTTCTTCGAATATTATTACATCTACTGTTTGGGCATCGTTCCAACCACCGAGTCATAGGCCAGTTCACTCTGCTCTATGGAGACTGTTTCTGACCATTCCCTAGCTCAAAAGTTGGTCCATTTACGTCTCTTTTAATTGACAGTTGCCAAACTTCAATATCGCACCTACACATACATGGTCCCGACTGGCTTGTCATCACGAACTATCATCGGCATGATACAAAGTCTGTTCACCATGTGTTGTACACGCTTAGCCCTAACCACCATGTCCTCTCCTCGAAGACGGGGCGGCGCTCAAGCGGCACTATCGTAATCCATTCAATTCCATACTCATTCAATTCTCTTAATCACAGCTTTCCATTATCTCGTAATTTGCATCATATTGTTTTCTCATAAAACGTGTCTCGTGAACATGCAACTTTCTCGTAAATCATCTCTCGTGATTATGCACTTTTTTTCATAAATATGTCTTGTGATTATGCAACTTTTGTTTCAATCAATGTAATTCAAAATCTAATAGTAATCTAGTAACGACATATGAGCGGCATTTTTGAAAATATGAACTAGTACGTTTTCTCGTAAAATGTGACACACTAACTTTTCCAGTTAGATAAATCTTTCACTTATCTACTTGTATGAAACGACATGATTTCGGTTTCGTAAATATATTTAGGTACATAAGGGCAATCCCAACAACCTCAACAAATCACCTCTTATCTCTATTTTACCCATGCAAGTACCAAATCTAGCCTACAACGGCCTCCATAAACAAGTTGCCAAAATACTACTGCCTCCCCATAGTGTACAATGCCGCCTCAAATTCCATCCCATTTGGTCAGCAACTATTCACTCCTTTTCTATTTTTTACTCATTTCTTCTCAGCATCTCTCTCTTTATCTCTCTATGTTGTACTCCTCTTTCCAATTCCTTCCCATTTTTTAATTCTCTCACACACTCTCTCTCTCTCTCTCTCCCTCCCTCTCTCATTAAACAATGCTCCACCAAACCCATTACTCATTATTTAATTAAAATAGGGAAGAAAATAAAGAGGAATTGTTGGAGTTTTGAAAGAGACATGAGTTGGTAAAATGAAAAATGTGTACTGTTCACTACTATTTTTAGAGAAAAATTTACTGAGTCTGTTGGGGATGCCCTAAGTTCAAAGTCTCTTTTCTCGTGATTATAAACCTCCCATGATCATACTACAAAATTTTGTTATTACTTCTTCGAAAAAAAATGACTAACTATAATTTACTGAAAACTAGTCAACATTATAACAACGTAAAACAATATACTTTGGAAATAATGTTGAAGTGTCTACAAGTAGAAAACGGGGATTATAACGACTACGAAAATAATATACTCCACTTAGGAGGAGGAGATAAGATTAATTACTATCGTAAGAATAACTTTTCTCGAACACACTATGTAGAATGTTTCTATTTTTACTGATCAACAAACTTTATTTTTCTAGAAACTAAACGGACAGTATAACAACATATAAAATTATATGGAGGAAAATAGGGTCGGGTAATCACTTGTACACGGACACTATAACGACTACATAAAAATAATATACTTAGGAAGATGTGGATAAATGCTTGACCGACCGGGTGTATAAAATATAGACTCAAAAACACGTTCCAAACGCAGGACTACCAATCAGTGTAGCACAATAATCCGGAAGTACTGGAGTCGAACCACAGAGACGGACGAACGGTGTTTGACTCAAAAGTGTTGAATTCTAGTTTAACTTGGCTCTTAGGTAGCCACCCCTTGTTTCACTTTGGTTGATTAACTTAGAAAACTAACAAATTAACTGATTTACTATTAATTAAAAAGGAGAGCGCAGCCGTGGGAATTCCAACACCCGCAACTAACCCTAACCAACGTTCATTCGGATCGTCATTCTCATAAAATAATTGATTTTAGGGTTGGTAAAATTTCCTAACGAATGCACACCACCTGTCACCAAAATCCATACACATTCGTAAGGATCCTGGTAATGCCCCGGGATTGTCCGTTAGAAGAGTTTACGTACCCTAAAACTGCTTGAAAATCTAAATTTTACATATCCCGAAACGAACTTTGATTTGGCTAGTCACAGGATGCCTTCATCCCGTGGCCGCACCCTTGGCGACTACTCACTCATGATTTTATTGAACGCGGCCATAAAATTAACCCTAGATTTGAATATGCCTCGAACAATTAAAATAAAGATTAAAACACGATACCACGATTTGCGGAAGAGAAACTGGAATCAATCATTGAAAGCAATCACCGAATCAAAATCGGAAAATCCGTAGCAACTTGAATCTGAAATTGAAAACCTAAAAACAACAGCCAAAAGTTAAAAAAACAGAACGAAAGTTATGAACTGTCGAACCCTAATTTCGAGTTGTAAAGGGGTATTTATACTCGAACCCCCGCCATTACAATTAAAATCCCAAAAGAAATCGGAATCGGATAGCACGAAGACCCAAAACGCCACCGTTTCGGTGCCAAGTAAGACCTTCGGTAGCGCTACACCAATTTGGGTGTAGCGCTCCCGAACCACTTAGTACGTGTTGACCGGTTGACCAAGCTATTGACCGTTGACTCGAAGCCGACCGGTAGCTCTACACCAATTTGGGTGTAACGCTCGTGAGCCCTCTGTTCATTTTAGAGCCCCTTTTGTGCCCACTTTTGAGCGCTCCTCTAATTTTTCTGTAGCGCTCCCGACAGCTTAAATTTCTTCTCCCGAGAAATTCACTTCAACACTTAGTCTCCACAGCCTTGCTTGCTTTCACGTTCCGTTGCGGTCTTTCCACGAACCTCTCATTAGTGCCGAAATACCTCAATTTCCTGCAAATTAAGCACAAACACACAATCCAACCACGTGCACGAATTAAATGGAAAATGAGGATTAACCGCACGTCTAATGCGCTCATTTTTTCCTACTTAGGCGCTTAAATCCATGAATTCCGCGCGCATATCACATCCCCCAACTTGATGGTTGCTAGTCCCGAGCAACGAAAAGAATAAAAATAAATGAAAGGATAGATCTTTTAAACCCCCGGGTGGCCCCGGTAGAACGAGTGAAGTCTCGTGAGGGTTTTTGATAGGCGTGTGAAATGCATGAATTTAAGCGCCTAAGTAGGAAGGAATGAGCGCGTTAGACGTGCGGTTAATCATCATTTTCCATTTAATTCGTGCACGTGGTTGGATTGTGTGTTTGTGTTTAAATTGCAGGGATTTGAGGTGCGCTGGCGCTAATCGGAGTTGTTGGAAGGGCAAACACGGAGATCAAAGGAGAGAAAGGCCGTGGAGACTAAGTGTTGGAGTTGATTTGGCGTGGAAAAGTTCGTAAACCATCGGGAGCGCTACCTTATTTCCCTGGAGCGCTCCAAATTGGCACAAGAGGGGAGCAAAAACGAACAGAAGGTTCCGGAGCGCTACACCAAAAGTGGTGTAGCGCTACCTATGGGTTACAAGTCAACGGTCAATGGAGCAGCAACCGGCCAAGGAAGGAGATAAAGGGCTCGGGAGCGCTACACCCATTTTGGTGTAGCGCTACCGAGTGCCTTAGTGGCTAAGAAACGGCGGCGTTTGGTTCATTGCGTGGCCGAATTTCGATTTTCTTATTGTTTTTAGTTGTAATTAGGGGGTTTAGTATAAATAGTCCCTCTAGAACTCGAATTAGGGTTCCGAAGTTTCCCAGTTCATAACTTTTGCTTTATTTTTCTTAACTTTGGTCTGCTGTTCTTAGGTTTTTAATTTCAGATTGAAGTTGCTACAGAATTTCCAGCTTAACTTTGGCGATTTATGTCATTAATCAAATCCGTTTTCCTGCTTGCAACCTGTGGTATCGTAAGTTTATTCTTTATTTACTTATTTAAAGCATGCCTGGATCTACGTTAAATATCATTATCAAGTTTATTAGCATCATAAGTGAGTAGATTAATATAGTGCAACCGCGGGGCGAAAGCGCTCCGTGGCTGGACTAATCGGTGTCTACCTCGGGTTGAAAAGAGATGGAGCTTTTAAGCAATTTTGGGTACGAAATTCTTCCTCCTAACGAACGGAATCCCGAGCATCACCAGAGTCCTTGTGGCAGTAGCTGCGCATGGAAACTGGTGGCAAGTGGTGTGCATTCGTTAGGGAATCTTTTTCCTAATCTGAAATCGACTATTTAAAAGAATTGTGACCCGAGTGGATAGCGGTTAGGGCTAGTCGCGGACGCTGGAGTTCCCACGGCTGTGCTCTCCTTCTTAATTCGAAGTTAATTCGTTAATTAGTTTATTCTTAAGTTAAACAATCAACTGAAACAAGGGGTGGCTACCTAAGAGCCCAGTTAACTACAATTCAACACCTCTGAGTCAAGCACCATTAAACCGTCTCTGTGGTTCGACTCCGGTACTTCCGGATTATTGTGCTACACTGATTAGTAGTCCTACGCTTGAGACGTGTTTTGAGTCTTAATTTCTATACACCTGGTTGGTCAAGCAGTTTTCAGCAGTGATAACCCACAAAACACAAAGGACTCGAACACTTTGAATGCAACTCAACCCAATCAATAACCTTTAAAAGCACTACAATGACTGTCAGGCAAGTAAAAGGCAAGATATTTCATTCATGGATAAAGTTAAACAAGTGAACTCCGTACCAAACTTTGCACAAAAATTAATCCTCTCACCTATGATCGGATAGAGAATTTTCAAATGACATGCGTGTATGGATTCTCCACATATAGAAATTCACCAGCCTCGAGAACAGTTCACACACCGTTGATAGCCCAGTGTTTCTCTAAACGTACTCCTTCTTCTTCTTTTTTCTTTCTTTTTTTCTTTTTTCTCATGGTCGTGCAATACCCGGATCTCTCGGGCTTTCTAGTTGACCCTTTAGCGAGCTTTGGGCCGGCTATCCCCAAGCCAAACGGCCTTAGAGCACCAAGTTTTAAGTGACCCCTACGGACTTAATTGCTCAAGTCAAAAAGGCTTTGTATTGAGATCCAGGCTAACCACATTTAACAATACTTTTACAAGGTCTATCCATCTTTTGACGCGAACAACACGGTGGGAGCATACCCCGATTACCCGGTTACTACTCAATGGACGCCCGGATAAGCATTAATAATATAGCACACATAACTTATTCTTCTTTTTTTTTTTAGAAGGAGTTCCACAAAAATTCCATCAAACAAGTTAACACATACCAGATTACCAATGACATATGAACCAAACTCGAGATCGGCAAATCATTAAGTGGGATAGTGTGTTTGTGTGAGCATGCTTTCAAGTGACCAAACGCTATCCAACTATAGATGATACGGGCTAATCAAGTGCTTCTTCAACATCATGTTCACGAGCTTACGTCTATCCATAAAATTGTATCGAGACTCCGACTCGCATAACAACCACTATAGCACTAATTCGCAGCCATCAACCAAGAATAGTTACACCCAAGCATCCAAAATCCTTAATTTAATGTTTTTCTTTTTTCTTTTTAGTTTTTTTTTTCACATACCAAATGAATAAAAACAAGTACGAAGTACACCCTCCCCCCAACTTAGAGCATGCTATGCCCTCAGAGCGTGAAGGCAAGAATAAAAAGAAAGAACAAGGGAGAGAAATGGACCAGTGGATGACAGCCAACCATCATGACCCCCGACCGATGTATGGGAAATTTGCCGTCACCGGTGCGTTTTGTCATCGGAACTGCTTCCAGGATCCGCTCCTTCGGACCTAACGAGGTCCACAGCTAGTCACACAGAGCCGCGCCAAAGCTTTATCGGACTTACAACCGCCACACTTAGTGGCACCCCTGCTCGAGGCTCTTGAATGCCTCACTCACTCCGACGGAGAGGCCCAAACTACCAAGGCTGGTGTGGTAGCATGCTCGTCCTGCAAAAGACTTAAGAACCAACTACCTACTAGGCAACAAATGACATTAGTACCGCCCGCTAGTGGAAGCCGGGCCACAACAAGAAATAATGAAAATAAAAGAACACCACCAGACATTCACGCAGTCTCACGTGTCATACTTTTCTCCCCAATTCTCACTTAAAATACTCATAGAGAAGGCTATACAACAATCCTGGGTAAGTCATGACTCAACAGGTGGATCCCTAGTTACGAAACCCCATTCACCTTTTATGACCATCCAAGACAGAGCAATAAGATTGTTGTAGACCCAGATTCGAGTACCCTAAGGCTAGAATTGGGTGGCGATACAAGACCGTCAGATGACAATTATTTTTGGATTGTTACTTTTTTTTTTTTTTTTTGGATTTACCACTTTCTCTCTCTTTTTTTTTCAATTTTTTCTCATTATATTATAAACAAAAACAAGATGGAAAGGAAATAGATAAAACACATGTATACATGATAGAAACATCCAAGCCTAACCAAACATGGCTTCTTAATATTAACATTCCAACAGAAAGCATTACCTTAATCAAGCCACCCCATTCCAAACTTACTATTAAAAACTGAATTCGGCCAGACCACCAGAAAAGATACTTTGAATAACGCATTGGCCTAGTTCGTCTTAAAATGTACGCGTCTCTGAATGCTCCCGTAAGACCAAATCAAGTTCCAAGCAGTTGACAAATTTCATAATAGACGGGTGATAAACAAAATCAAACTTGTCAACACCGAGGAAGTCAACATGTTGCACTTCCTTTAAGACTGGTTGTTCAAGTGAGCTCACCCCAACAGAGTCTGGTTGCCTAGAAAGGGAAGACTCAAAAGGAACACATTCAACAAGAAGCTCGCTACTTCCTTCCCACTTGATTGCCTCTTCTACAGCAAAATCAGCAGCGGTCCAGCCTGTTGCTCCTAGGTGTTCTGTCCACATGTCTAACACTTCCCTCTCTTGATCCACCCCGAGGGACGAGGGGACCTATACCGCTTAAGTATCATTACTCAAAAGACAAGCATATTTAAACAAGTCTGACAGTGGCTCTAACTCTGACTTAGGTGGTTGGACCAACAATGGCTTAGGGCCTGGGTCCCAGGCGACTCCGCATAAATCTCCCGTTGCTAACAAATCCATAAAACTACCAATCTCTGGAGAATCTAAGAATGACGCCTCTTCGGCGGTAGGAGCAGCTTCCAGAGGATCTTTAGACAACACATTGTCGACATGCTCCTGATCGAGCGTGTCGACCAAACACACCGCAGACTCCTCATCATCATCCTTGCTGAGAGTATTCTCATTGTAAACATCAACCCCTAACTTTGGTTCCACTAATAATTGCACTCCCTCCAAGTTCGGTTGTTCAACTAACTAAACCCCAACAGGGAAATTGTCCTCTAACATATCATCACAAGGAGGGGAAGACTCAAGGGAAAAATGTTTGTCATGGAACTCGCCACCCCCTACAGACTCTGAAAAGTGTTCAGCGCACAGAGGCCGGTCAACTTCTCGATCTCTAAACTCACATGAGCGCAAAAGGAAAACGTAGGCGGCCCGAATCAATAGTGGAAGATACATTGGAGGGGATTCGTTTTTCTCCTTGGGCTTAAGTGGGGAACACTGGGCAGTGAGGTCCTCATTCCCTCTAAACTCGGAGAACTGTTGTAAGCCCAAGTCAACCTCCTCAACATCGTTAGATAAACCTACTTCCTCTTCCTTAGGAGTAAACTCCTCATTCCCTCCAAACTCGGAGGGTTCCTCCAAACGATCATCAACACGTCCCTCAATGAGAAGTGGGTCGACTTCCTCTCTTCTATTGACTTGAGGCGGAGAAGGAAATGTCTCCCACTCCTGTTGGATTTGTCCCACTGCATCTGTGAGCTGAGTCAACTGGGACCTAAGGTTCCCAATTGCTTGGGTGGTTTCCGCGGTGAATGCCATCTGCGACTGCACAAAAGTCTGTATCCTCTCCTCAAGCTTCTCATCATGAGGGGGATAAGTCAGCTCTGTGGGTGGGCCAGTAGAATAAGGATCAAACCTTTGCGGGTCTTGGAAAAGGAAGCCAAATTGGGTCATGTGGTTCTGGGCAAGTTCGAACGACTGTATTTGTTGCAGAGGCAAAGGCAGTGCCTGTGGTGGCACTGGGGGTTCGGAATACCCCCACGAAAAAGATGGGTGGTGGGACCACCCTAGATTGTAAGTATTTGGATATGGATCCCACCGCTGATTAATAACACTCACCCTAGCTTGATTATTTCGATAAGCTTCCTTGAGTGCATAAAAGGCGGAGCAGGTATAAAACAGAATGCCCCCAACACTCACACATCTCACAGAATTCTTCCATTCTCACCTCGTTCACCCAGTTGTTTCCTTCTTACCTCTTTTTATTTGACTCGACTCAAGACACAAAATACTTACCACTCGACTGACTCTAGATGACTCAACCTAGAAACAAAAATAAACTACGACTCTACACCTTTGAACACACGTCACCGTCCTCGGCAACGGCGCCAAAAATGCTTGACCGACCGGGTGTATAAAATATAGACTCAAAAACACGTCCCAAGCGCAGGACTACCAATCAGTGTAGCACAATAATTCGGAAGTACCGGAGTTGAACCACAGAGACGGACGAACGGTGTTTGACTCAAAAGTGTTGAATTCTAGTTTAACTTGGCTCTTAGGTAGCCACCCCTTGTTTCACTTTGGTTAATTAACTTAGAAAACTAACAAATTAACTGATTTACTATTAATTAAAAAGGAGAGCGCAGCCGTTGGAATTCCAACACCCGCAACTAACCCTAACCAACGTTCATTCGGATCGTCATTCTCATAAAATAATTGATTTTAGGGTTGGTAAAATTTCCTAACGAATGCACACCACCTGTCACCAGAATCCATACACATTCGTAAGGATCCTAGTAATGCCCGGGATTGTCTGTTAGAAGAGTTTACGTACCCTAAAACTGCTTGAAAATCTAAATTTTACATATCCCGAAACGAACTTTGATTTGGCTAGTCACGGGATGCCTTCATCTCGTGGCCGCAACCTTGGCGACTACTCACTCATGATTTTATTGAACGCGACCATAAAATTAACCCTAGCTTTGAATATACTTCGAACAATTAAAATAAAGATTAAAACACGATACCACGATTTGCGGAAGAGAAACTGGAATCAATCACTGAAAGCAATCACCGAATCAAAACCGGAAAATTCGTAGCAACTTGAATCTGAAATTGAAAACCTAAAAACAGCAGCCAAAAGTTAAGAAAACAGAACGAAAGTTATGAACTGTCGAACCCTAATTTCGAGTTGTAAAGGGGTATTTATACTCGAACCCCCGCCATTACAATTAAAATCCCAAAAGAAATCGGAATCGGATCGCACGAAGACCCAAAACGCCACCATTTCGGCGCCAAGTAAGACCCTCGGTAGCGCTACACCAATTTGGGTGTAGCGCTCCCGAACCACTTAGTACGTGTTGACCGGTTGACCAAGCTATTGACTGTTGACTCGAAGCCAACCGGTAGCGCTAAACCAATTTAGATGTAGCGCTCGTGAGCCCTCTGTTCATTTTGGAGCCCCTTTTGTGCCACTTTTGAGCGCTCCTCTCATTTTTCTGTAGCGCTCCCGACAACTTAAATTTCTTCTCCCGAGAAATTCACTTCAACACTTAGTCTCCACGGCCTTGCTTGCTTTCACGTTCCGTTGCGGTCTTTCCACGAACCTCTCATTAGTGCCGAAATACCTCAATTTCCTTCAAATTAAGCATAAACACACAATCCAAGCACGTGTACGAATTAAATGGAAAATGAGGATTAACCGCACGTCTAACGCGCTCATTCTTTCCTACTTAGGCGCTTAAATCCACGAACTCCGCGCGCCTATCAATAAAGTAACTACCTTAATTTCGCTGATTAGTCGAAAGATGCTATGCTAGGCGGATGGTTCGTCGGTCAGCGTAACGGCTCCTTGGTTTCGTTTCGAAAGAAAAAAGAATGTGACTTCTTTTTCTTTAAACAAAAAACTACTAACTTTCTACTATCTTTTTGGATTAAGTGGTGGTTTTTGGTGGTGGCTACTTATGAACTCAACTTTAGTTTTTGAAGAACAAGAAGAAACTCAAGAACTTCAAGAACTAAAAGGTTTTTCTCGCTCTAAAATACTTGAACTCAAGAATTACAAAGGAATCCTAGAAAGATGGTGGTAGATGTGTGTGCACAAATGAGAGAATGCATGGGTATTATAGGGTACTTGTTCTTGGAGAACATGTAGGACTATGAAACTCTCTCTCTCTCTCTCTCTCTCCCTCTCTCTCTCCCACATTAACGGAACTAGGGTGGCCTACTAATGATGAACATGGTGGGGAAGAAAATAGCGTAGGAGGACTAGTCTTTTTATTTAATAAAAGATTACTCAAATTTAGTAGTTTTGATTTTATCACGAAAAATTTATTTACGAAAAAATCAAGGTTGTTGCTCATTTCATATCGGGTGGAATCGTGATTATTATTTTTGAACGGCATAGAGTGAAGTCATGACTAGCGAACTTGATCGACCATTCGTATTGTTTAAATTTCAAACACTCAAACTTAATAAAAAAAAACAAATGAGCAACAAAGTTTTTCTTTTTTTTTTGATAAGCGGATGTCCGGACCCATTTGCTCGCACCTCGACTAATTCCGGAGCCCTGAAGATAATGACCGGGGCATGACTCCCAGTCAGGGCCGGCCCAGGCCTAAGGCCCACAAGGCCTGGGCCTAGGGCACTCCATAAATGGTCAATTTTGGGGGCACTCCAATATTTTTTAAAAATGGGCTAGACTATGATTCTTTTTTGACCCAAATAAGAAAAAGATCCAATATTAGTTACAAAAAGGCCTAAGCTATTGTGGCCCAATCTAAAAAAAAGCCCAATATTAGTTAAAGGACCTAAACCTGATATTTTATTTTATTTTTGAAATCTGGATCTTTATGACTTTATTCGTAACAAGTTACAAATTAGCATGATACAATCAAAAACACTCAAATTTTAGGGCTTTCTTGTATTGTGATTGTTGCTGGAAAAAATTTTAGGGCATATTTTTTCGATTAGGCCTAGGGCACTCAAAACGCTTGGGCCGGCCCTGCTCCCAGTGGCTCCAATGTTTGGGAAGGTTGCCTCCGTAGGATTCGAATATGCAATCTCATGATCAAGCACTTATTATTTTCTCATGCACATTCTGTCAATCCTTTGGGGATACTGAGCTACAAAGTTTTTTACTCCCTCCGTCCCATTTTGTTTGCTCACTACGATAATGCGTGTCTTTTTTGAACTCTTGTTGTTTTCAATCTATAATGTATTTTATATGCAATATGGATCTTCTTTGATAGATCTTACTTAGTTCTATTAGACAAAAAAATTAAAAACAAAACATTATAAATAAAAAGATATAAACGTTTGAAAATGGCACAAATATTCGTAGTAGCAAAAAAATGGGGCAGAGGGAGTACTATATGTAGCCAATAATGTTTGACAGGAGGAGTTTTATTTCGGGCAACGTTCGCTTTTGAAGATGTGGGAATGAAGAGAGACACATGCATGTTTACGATAATTTTTTGGAACAGAGTTAGAGGGTGTTTGGGCGACTGATTATTGTTTTTTCACCTTCTCATTATCTCATTCTGTCTGTTTGGGCGACTTATGAGAAAACTCATTCTTTGAAAACGTATTCTCAAATTTTGAAGTTCCAGGCCAAAAGCCAAAAACAGCTCCACACCTCCTTTTTCGATTCTACTTCTCATTTTGCATTTTTTCCTTAATTTCTCTCCCATTCCCACCCCTTGGTTTACGTTACCTCTGGATCTCCTTTGTTCCATCACACAACACAAACCATAGGAGAGAGAGGAGGAACCCACAAATCACAGTCCTCAATTTCTTACCTCTGTCTTCAATTTTTATAGTTGCGGGCTTGATTTTTGGTCTGCTTTCTTGCTTCTTGGGAACAAAATGGTTAAAAAAGGTGCTTACGCCCTTCAATTGTGTAGTTGAAAAGGTAGCCCGAAGCGTAGGGCTCATGTAGGTAGTAGCATAGTAACCCGGCATAGCTGGAGTCGATTTCCACAAGGACCGAATGGGATCGGCACGAGTTTGATGTGCGGTGAGATTGTGGCGTTAAGACGGCCAACTCTTTTAGAGTGAATTTGTTTGGTGGAATCTCTCTTTACCTCCTAACTTGATTAAAACGGAATTTGACTAGAAAATTAACGGAGGCTTGGCTAGGGGTTCAAACCTCCCATGACTTAGCTTATTTCACGTTTCTCAATGAGAGCTCAAATGAGAGTCGATGTACATCGCTCACATTTGGAATATTTGACAATGAAAATCAAGTTTGACATAAGATGGGGTTTGGTAATGGAAAACAATCTCATTGAGGAATTTTATCAAACACCTAGAGTGCCATGGTTCTAAGCATTGGGTGTGCCAAGCTTTTGTCTACACCCAATCAAAGAAATAAACAACTCTACATTTTGATCATGAAAGAGAGAGAGAGTTAATCATTCACAAACTCATATTTAGCACAAAATATTGAGAAATCATGAAATACTCTAAGCCATGGGGTAAAAATCACCCCATGCCAAACCAATTAAACTACTCACACATGGTGAAGGAAAGCAATAAGGAAAAACGTAGAGAAATGAAATTCATGACGAAAATGAAAATAAACTTGAGATTAGATTTAAGAGAGTACTACAACTTTAATGAAGAGCAATTACCTTGAAACTAAGTAGAAAAGCCTCAAATCTAGAGAGAATTGAGAGCAAAAGTGCAAAAAGACTAAAAGGGAGGTAAAGAGAGAAAGTACAAGTCATGATTCCCTAAAATCTGACATAAAGTGGTATTTATAGGGCCCCAAGAAAGTACAGAAAATCTGTCTTAAATCTGCCTGGAAAGGCTGGGTATTGATACCCCAGATTCTGGGTATTGATACCCAAATGGTCTGAATTTTCCTTTGTTTGCTGAGAAGGCTGGGTATTGATACCCCAATTTCTGGGTATTGATACCATCCTGAGTTTGCTGAAGAGGCTGGGTATTGATACCCCAGATTCTGGGTATTGATACCCAGAGGGTCTGTCATTTCCTTTGTTTGCTGAGAAGATTGGGTATTGATACCCTATTCCGGGGCATTGATACCCAGATGGACTAACTCTTGGTTGTCTTTTTCAGCCTTCTCTTGAATGTTGGTTGCTTCGAGCCTTCCTCCAATGACTTGAAAACCTCAATTTGGACTTGGGAAGGATTCATCTCGGCCTTGAATGTATTTGGGTGCCTCCGGGTACTTCCGAGGATTCTTGGGAGCTCCCGGATACATTGTTTGCTTCTTTTACCTAATTTCACCCAAAAACACCCTTGCACGTAATATTAACTAAAAACAAGGATTATATGCATGCAAGTGTGACAAAATGAGAGATATAGGCACCCACGTATGCAATGTTGGGTGTCTATCAGTTATATCGGAGTGCAAGTCCTGCATCCAAATGGCGCATTACTTTCAATCCATCCCCCACCAAACCCTCAGTTCGTTCTTTGTCTGGTATTTACTTTTAAATATAGGTTTTGCAACACGTAACGGTAATGGGTTTAACGGTTTCGGTAGTATCAAATGTTACGTAACGAGAATCGGGTGTAACGGTCGTGAATTTGCTAAAACCATTAGCAAAACCTATAAATCGCAATGGTGGACATTATATTTCTCTTATTGACTTATTTGGTCACATTTTGGTCAATATTAAGACAAAAAAATAACATATTTTCTCCATTTAACTTTCTGTACGAAATGAAATCCACATTAAAAACCCACTTGAGTTATTACTCCTACTATTCATATAAGGGAACACAAGGAGTAAAATAACCCCACTTGAGTTATGGAGTATTCTTTTCCGTTTTGTTTCCCAAGAGAAACTCCGAGACTACTACTATCCAAGGAGTAAAATATCCCCCTTTACCAATTTCTATCAACACAGTACATTTTTATAGACATGGGTTCCTGTAGTGAGTCAAGTCACTACATCTCTGTAGTGACATCAATTGTGGGTCCTCTGAAATATTCATTTGAGATCGGAACCGTTCATTTTTTCATGAATGTTGAGCACATCATGGATACAAAAAATTATGATTATCAGAGATGGGTAAACATACAAAAGAGACAAATTTGTCTTAAAGTGTATTCTCAAAATGATATTGGCTATCCATATAAATGGTACCCGAACATATGACTACCAATATCTAATTAGTTTGATTTTCTACATGAATGATCTACTCAATGTACCCAACAAATTGTATGGTTTCGATCCCAAATAAATATTATAGAAGGCCCACAATTGCGGTCACTACGGGGATGTAATCACTTGGGTTACTATGGGTACCCCAAATTCCATTTTTATTAGTCAAGGAAAAAAAGAGAATACGAAACATGTTCACCTTATTTGATTAGGGTTTTGAGAACCCGGTTTTGAAAACCCTTGGAACCCTAAAACCATTGAAAACCCTTGGAAACCCTTGAAAACTGAACAAGGGAAGGTTCTCAAAACCCGGTTCCGAAACCCCAACCGAACAAGGCCGTTAATAGTTGTGCCTGACTGCCTGTAGTCCAACAGCTATAGACCTCTCTCTCTCTCTCTCCCTCCCTCTCCAGTTATATTTGGATCTATGTCATACTATCACATTTACTTTCAGTCCATCCCCCACCAAACCCTGAGTTCGTTCTTTGTCTGGTATCTACGAGTATGGATTTATTAGGCAAAATAAAGAAGGAAGAGAGGTGCAGCAGATTGGGCAATACATTGTTCACCATACATATTTGTTTCTCTCCCCTCTCTCTCTCTCTCTCTCTCTCTCTCTCTCTCTCTCTCTCCCCGTTACCCTCTTCACAGACACAAAGCTGCTCAACGGCGGAGAGACTTTCGATCGACGGCGAAGTCAAGCGGCAAAGGATCAACGGCAAAGTTAGGAGGCAAGGATCAGCGGCGAAGTTCCTTTGGCTAACCACAGTTCAGATGGGCAGCGGCGAAGCTTTCGATTGATGGTGACAACGTCGGCGATTAGAACAAAGTCTTTGGCTATTGACGGCGACCATCGATAAAGGTTCAGATTGTGGACGGCGATGAGAACTCTATTTTGTGGATGAACAAAATCTTTGTTTGCATATGCCATTACCAAGTCCAGATTTGTAGATCGACAAAGGTTGGACGGCGATATATACATACGTATATGTATGTAGTATTAAAGTCTATTACTATATTCGGTGGTGTTAACTGATAATAGTATTTGATATTTTAATAAAAGTAAAAAATAATGCTCTCTCCGTCCCAAATTGATAGTACACTACGAAACTACGTGCAATTTTTATACTAAATACTAATGTACTTATTGAAATAATTTTTGAATTTTTTTTGCACCGTATAAAAGTTCTCAACGAGATCTATTAAACAAGATCCATAATGCATATTTTTTGAGATTCACATAAAAAGGTATAAGACGTTGAAAATGAAAGGCAATCCCAAAATGGACTATCATTTTGGGACGGAGGGAGTATTTTATAATAAAAGATAGGTAAAATGGGTTGTATTGTTGGAATGTTGAGAGTCACAGGTAGAGGTGTCGAACGGACCGGTTCGGCACAAGCACGACACGTTTGTCGTCGGCACGGCACGAACACGAAGGTGGGCCGAGCTGGGCCATCATTGTTTAGCCCACGGCACGGGCACGGGAAAGGTGAGGCACGGGGCACGTCACGGGCACGACACAAACACGTATAATGACAAATAAAATTAGTTTAATAGGGAACTTTCCAATTTAATTCCCAATTTTGATGCTTATGTTTTCAGCAATCTGTTAAGGTACTTATAATTGCCTAAAAGATAGGGTACAATAGGTAACTTTCTTTAAACATAAAACTGTCTTTTCTACCACACTTTTCCCCCTTTTTAAAAATGTCATTATCTTAGTTTTACAACCATTTTTTTAGAAAAAGATTTAACTTTTATACTAAGAATATTATGTTTTAAAGAATTTGTGTACGATTGTGCACGGGCACGAGAATCGGCACAAGCACGGGATGGCACGGCACGGATTGTGGTGGGCCGTGGGCCGTGACTAGGCCGAGGATATTCCGAAAAAGCACAGCACGGCACGGCACGACACAATTATTAAATGGGCCCGGCACGGCACGAAGCACGCTAGGCACAGAAATAAATGGGCTGGGCCGGCACGGCACTACCCATTCGACACCTCTAGTCACAGGGTAACACTATATGCATTGTGCACCAGTTTTTTTTGGCTAAAAATTTACAGTAACTGTTGTTCTTGCTCTTACTTTCAATCCATCCATCCCCCACCAAAATAAAAAATTTACTTACTTTTTCTTCCTTTGGTTTTATTTTCAGGAAGGTCTGAACTTGAGAAATTAGTACTAGACTAATGGAGATCATGAGCTGCAAAGTATTGCCGGAAGAATTAGAGATTTAGATCCTATCGAGGTTACCTGTGGAATTTCTTCTACGATTCAAATGCGTATGCAAGTCTTGGTACGTTTTAAGTAAAAGTCCGAGATTCATCCACAAGCATCTTCACTTAAGTAGGACATCATCTAGTCGTTATCTCCTTGTTCTTCGTTCTCAGAATGACCCCAACCAATTTGACACCTTCCAATATTTCGCTACCATACTATCTAGCGAGACACTTAGTGTGTCGAGAGAAGTAGGATTGATCAGACCAAGATACTCGTTTATGGGGGGTTCTTGTAACGGCCTTGTCTGTATCACTGATTACGATGATACTGTTGACATATACAACCCTGGTACTAGACAAGTCAAATCTCTCCCGATACCCCCTACATAATATGGCAACCCCATGTAACGTCCCAAACTCATTTTTTGGGATTCGGATTTGATCCCAAAAGGAACAACTACAAGGTGGTGAGGATTGTTGGTTTACTCTCTAATGTAACTGAACGGGAGCTTCCTAGTATGGTTCAAATATGGATGCTACGTAGTGGGTCATGGAGAGATACTGAGCTAGTTCTGCCTGCTTCAATCGAAGACGATAGTCGGCTCAACACATACATAAATGGAACTTTTAACTGGCTTGCTTTCGACTTTGTAATGAATGAATTTATTCCTTTCATTTCATATGAGCAACGAAGTGTTTGAAACG